>JBBNEX010000516.1:0-25281 GCA_038021265.1 Cyprinella venusta | reverse complement strand
TCAAAATTTCGGCCAAAAACGACAGTGTTACCCCTTATGTTTTTTTTTCAGGTCAAAACTTTGACATCCGATATCTCGGCTCTGGAAGGGTCTAGAGCCTCCATTTTTGCGCGCTGGTCGAAGTCTCGTGGCCCTCTGTCAGAATCCAGAGTTTCAAGAAGATCGGAGGGGGTCAAAATTTCGGCCAAAAACGACAGTGTTACCCCTTATGTTTTTTTTTCAGGTCAAAACTTTGACATCCGATATCTCGGCTCTGGAAGGGTCTAGAGCCTCCATTTTTGCGCGCTGGTCGAAGTCTCGTGGCCCTCTGTCAGAATCCAGAGTTTCAAGAAGATCGGAGGGGGTCAAAATTTCGGCCAAAAACGACAGTGTTACCCCTTATGTTTTTTTTTTCAGGTCAAAACTTTGACATCCGATATCTCGGCTCTGGAAGGGTCTAGAGCCTCCATTTTTGCGCGCTGGTCGAAGTCTCGTGGCCCTCTGTCAGAATCCAGAGTTTCAAGAAGATCGGAGGGGGTCAAAATTTCGGCCAAAAACGACAGTGTTACCCCTTATGTTTTTTTTTCAGGTCAAAACTTTGACATCCGATATCTCGGCTCTGGAAGGGTCTAGAGCCTCCATTTTTGCGCGCTGGTCGAAGTCTCGTGGCCCTCTGTCAGAATCCAGAGTTTCAAGAAGATCGGAGGGGTCAAAATTTCGGCCAAAAACGACAGTGTTACCCCTTATGTTTTTTTTTTCAGGTCAAAACTTTGACATCCGATATCTCGGCTCTGGAAGGGTCTAGAGCCTCCATTTTTGCGCGCTGGTCGAAGTCTCGTGGCCCTCTGTCAGAATCCAGAGTTTCAAGAAGATCGGAGGGGGTCAAAATTTCGGCCAAAAACGACAGTGTTACCCCTTATGTTTTTTTTTCAGGTCAAAACTTTGACATCCGATATCTCGGCTCTGGAAGGGTCTAGAGCCTCCATTTTTGCGCGCTGGTCGAAGTCTCGTGGCCCTCTGTCAGAATCCAGAGTTTCAAGAAGATCGGAGGGGGTCAAAATTTCGGCCAAAAACGACAGTGTTACCCCTTATGTTTTTTTTTCAGGTCAAAACTTTGACATCCGATATCTCGGCTCTGGAAGGGTCTAGAGCCTCCATTTTTGCGCGCTGGTCGAAGTCTCGTGGCCCTCTGTCAGAATCCAGAGTTTCAAGAAGATCGGAGGGGGTCAAAATTTCGGCCAAAAACGACAGTGTTACCCCTTATGTTTTTTTTTTCAGGTCAAAACTTTGACATCCGATATCTCGGCTCTGGAAGGGTCTAGAGCCTCCATTTTTGCGCGCTGGTCGAAGTCTCGTGGCCCTCTGTCAGAATCCAGAGTTTCAAGAAGATCGGAGGGGGTCAAAATTTCGGCCAAAAACGACAGTGTTACCCCTTATGTTTTTTTTTCAGGTCAAAACTTTGACATCCGATATCTCGGCTCTGGAAGGGTCTAGAGCCTCCATTTTTGCGCGCTGGTCGAAGTCTCGTGGCCCTCTGTCAGAATCCAGAGTTTCAAGAAGATCGGAGGGGGTCAAAATTTCGGCCAAAAACGACAGTGTTACCCCTTATGTTTTTTTTTTCAGGTCAAAACTTTGACATCCGATATCTCGGCTCTGGAAGGGTCTAGAGCCTCCATTTTTGCGCGCTGGTCGAAGTCTCGTGGCCCTCTGTCAGAATCCAGAGTTTCAAGAAGATCGGAGGGGGTCAAAATTTCGGCCAAAAACGACAGTGTTACCCCTTATGTTTTTTTTTCAGGTCAAAACTTTGACATCCGATATCTCGGCTCTGGAAGGGTCTAGAGCCTCCATTTTTGCGCGCTGGTCGAAGTCTCGTGGCCCTCTGTCAGAATCCAGAGTTTCAAGAAGATCGGAGGGGGTCAAAATTTCGGCCAAAAACGACAGTGTTACCCCTTATGTTTTTTTTTCAGGTCAAAACTTTGACATCCGATATCTCGGCTCTGGAAGGGTCTAGAGCCTCCATTTTTGCGCGCTGGTCGAAGTCTCGTGGCCCTCTGTCAGAATCCAGAGTTTCAAGAAGATCGGAGGGGGTCAAAATTTCGGCCAAAAACGACAGTGTTACCCCTTATGTTTTTTTTTCAGGTCAAAACTTTGACATCCGATATCTCGGCTCTGGAAGGGTCTAGAGCCTCCATTTTTGCGCGCTGGTCGAAGTCTCGTGGCCCTCTGTCAGAATCCAGAGTTTCAAGAAGATCGGAGGGGGTCAAAATTTCGGCCAAAAACGACAGTGTTACCCCTTATGTTTTTTTTTCAGGTCAAAACTTTGACATCCGATATCTCGGCTCTGGAAGGGTCTAGAGCCTCCATTTTTGCGCGCTGGTCGAAGTCTCGTGGCCCTCTGTCAGAATCCAGAGTTTCAAGAAGATCGGAGGGGGTCAAAATTTCGGCCAAAAACGACAGTGTTACCCCTTATGTTTTTTTTTCAGGTCAAAACTTTGACATCCGATATCTCGGCTCTGGAAGGGTCTAGAGCCTCCATTTTTGCGCGCTGGTCGAAGTCTCGTGGCCCTCTGTCAGAATCCAGAGTTTCAAGAAGATCGGAGGGGGTCAAAATTTCGGCCAAAAACGACAGTGTTACCCCTTATGTTTTTTTTTCAGGTCAAAACTTTGACATCCGATATCTCGGCTCTGGAAGGGTCTAGAGCCTCCATTTTTGCGCGCTGGTCGAAGTCTCGTGGCCCTCTGTCAGAATCCAGAGTTTCAAGAAGATCGGAGGGGGTCAAAATTTCGGCCAAAAACGACAGTGTTACCCCTTATGTTTTTTTTTCAGGTCAAAACTTTGACATCCGATATCTCGGCTCTGGAAGGGTCTAGAGCCTCCATTTTTGCGCGCTGGTCGAAGTCTCGTGGCCCTCTGTCAGAATCCAGAGTTTCAAGAAGATCGGAGGGGGTCAAAATTTCGGCCAAAAACGACAGTGTTACCCCTTATGTTTTTTTTTCAGGTCAAAACTTTGACATCCGATATCTCGGCTCTGGAAGGGTCTAGAGCCTCCATTTTTGCGCGCTGGTCGAAGTCTCGTGGCCCTCTGTCAGAATCCAGAGTTTCAAGAAGATCGGAGGGGGTCAAAATTTCGGCCAAAAACGACAGTGTTACCCCTTATGTTTTTTTTTCAGGTCAAAACTTTGACATCCGATATCTCGGCTCTGGAAGGGTCTAGAGCCTCCATTTTTGCGCGCTGGTCGAAGTCTCGTGGCCCTCTGTCAGAATCCAGAGTTTCAAGAAGATCGGAGGGGGTCAAAATTTCGGCCAAAAACGACAGTGTTACCCCTTATGTTTTTTTTTCAGGTCAAAACTTTGACATCCGATATCTCGGCTCTGGAAGGGTCTAGAGCCTCCATTTTTGCGCGCTGGTCGAAGTCTCGTGGCCCTCTGTCAGAATCCAGAGTTTCAAGAAGATCGGAGGGGGTCAAAATTTCGGCCAAAAACGACAGTGTTACCCCTTATGTTTTTTTTTCAGGTCAAAACTTTGACATCCGATATCTCGGCTCTGGAAGGGTCTAGAGCCTCCATTTTTGCGCGCTGGTCGAAGTCTCGTGGCCCTCTGTCAGAATCCAGAGTTTCAAGAAGATCGGAGGGGGTCAAAATTTCGGCCAAAAACGACAGTGTTACCCCTTATGTTTTTTTTTCAGGTCAAAACTTTGACATCCGATATCTCGGCTCTGGAAGGGTCTAGAGCCTCCATTTTTGCGCGCTGGTCGAAGTCTCGTGGCCCTCTGTCAGAATCCAGAGTTTCAAGAAGATCGGAGGGGGTCAAAATTTCGGCCAAAAACGACAGTGTTACCCCTTATGTTTTTTTTTTCAGGTCAAAACTTTGACATCCGATATCTCGGCTCTGGAAGGGTCTAGAGCCTCCATTTTTGCGCGCTGGTCGAAGTCTCGTGGCCCTCTGTCAGAATCCAGAGTTTCAAGAAGATCGGAGGGGGTCAAAATTTCGGCCAAAAACGACAGTGTTACCCCTTATGTTTTTTTTTTCAGGTCAAAACTTTGACATCCGATATCTCGGCTCTGGAAGGGTCTAGAGCCTCCATTTTTGCGCGCTGGTCGAAGTCTCGTGGCCCTCTGTCAGAATCCAGAGTTTCAAGAAGATCGGAGGGGGTCAAAATTTCGGCCAAAAACGACAGTGTTACCCCTTATGTTTTTTTTTCAGGTCAAAACTTTGACATCCGATATCTCGGCTCTGGAAGGGTCTAGAGCCTCCATTTTTGCGCGCTGGTCGAAGTCTCGTGGCCCTCTGTCAGAATCCAGAGTTTCAAGAAGATCGGAGGGGGTCAAAATTTCGGCCAAAAACGACAGTGTTACCCCTTATGTTTTTTTTTCAGGTCAAAACTTTGACATCCGATATCTCGGCTCTGGAAGGGTCTAGAGCCTCCATTTTTGCGCGCTGGTCGAAGTCTCGTGGCCCTCTGTCAGAATCCAGAGTTTCAAGAAGATCGGAGGGGGTCAAAATTTCGGCCAAAAACGACAGTGTTACCCCTTATGTTTTTTTTTCAGGTCAAAACTTTGACATCCGATATCTCGGCTCTGGAAGGGTCTAGAGCCTCCATTTTTGCGCGCTGGTCGAAGTCTCGTGGCCCTCTGTCAGAATCCAGAGTTTCAAGAAGATCGGAGGGGGTCAAAATTTCGGCCAAAAACGACAGTGTTACCCCTTATGTTTTTTTTTTCAGGTCAAAACTTTGACATCCGATATCTCGGCTCTGGAAGGGTCTAGAGCCTCCATTTTTGCGCGCTGGTCGAAGTCTCGTGGCCCTCTGTCAGAATCCAGAGTTTCAAGAAGATCGGAGGGGGTCAAAATTTCGGCCAAAAACGACAGTGTTACCCCTTATGTTTTTTTTTCAGGTCAAAACTTTGACATCCGATATCTCGGCTCTGGAAGGGTCTAGAGCCTCCATTTTTGCGCGCTGGTCGAAGTCTCGTGGCCCTCTGTCAGAATCCAGAGTTTCAAGAAGATCGGAGGGGGTCAAAATTTCGGCCAAAAACGACAGTGTTACCCCTTATGTTTTTTTTTCAGGTCAAAACTTTGACATCCGATATCTCGGCTCTGGAAGGGTCTAGAGCCTCCATTTTTGCGCGCTGGTCGAAGTCTCGTGGCCCTCTGTCAGAATCCAGAGTTTCAAGAAGATCGGAGGGGGTCAAAATTTCGGCCAAAAACGACAGTGTTACCCCTTATGTTTTTTTTTCAGGTCAAAACTTTGACATCCGATATCTCGGCTCTGGAAGGGTCTAGAGCCTCCATTTTTGCGCGCTGGTCGAAGTCTCGTGGCCCTCTGTCAGAATCCAGAGTTTCAAGAAGATCGGAGGGGGTCAAAATTTCGGCCAAAAACGACAGTGTTACCCCTTATGTTTTTTTTTCAGGTCAAAACTTTGACATCCGATATCTCGGCTCTGGAAGGGTCTAGAGCCTCCATTTTTGCGCGCTGGTCGAAGTCTCGTGGCCCTCTGTCAGAATCCAGAGTTTCAAGAAGATCGGAGGGGGTCAAAATTTCGGCCAAAAACGACAGTGTTACCCCTTATGTTTTTTTTTCAGGTCAAAACTTTGACATCCGATATCTCGGCTCTGGAAGGGTCTAGAGCCTCCATTTTTGCGCGCTGGTCGAAGTCTCGTGGCCCTCTGTCAGAATCCAGAGTTTCAAGAAGATCGGAGGGGGTCAAAATTTCGGCCAAAAACGACAGTGTTACCCCTTATGTTTTTTTTTCAGGTCAAAACTTTGACATCCGATATCTCGGCTCTGGAAGGGTCTAGAGCCTCCATTTTTGCGCGCTGGTCGAAGTCTCGTGGCCCTCTGTCAGAATCCAGAGTTTCAAGAAGATCGGAGGGGGTCAAAATTTCGGCCAAAAACGACAGTGTTACCCCTTATGTTTTTTTTTCAGGTCAAAACTTTGACATCCGATATCTCGGCTCTGGAAGGGTCTAGAGCCTCCATTTTTGCGCGCTGGTCGAAGTCTCGTGGCCCTCTGTCAGAATCCAGAGTTTCAAGAAGATCGGAGGGGGTCAAAATTTCGGCCAAAAACGACAGTGTTACCCCTTATGTTTTTTTTTCAGGTCAAAACTTTGACATCCGATATCTCGGCTCTGGAAGGGTCTAGAGCCTCCATTTTTGCGCGCTGGTCGAAGTCTCGTGGCCCTCTGTCAGAATCCAGAGTTTCAAGAAGATCGGAGGGGGTCAAAATTTCGGCCAAAAACGACAGTGTTACCCCTTATGTTTTTTTTTCAGGTCAAAACTTTGACATCCGATATCTCGGCTCTGGAAGGGTCTAGAGCCTCCATTTTTGCGCGCTGGTCGAAGTCTCGTGGCCCTCTGTCAGAATCCAGAGTTTCAAGAAGATCGGAGGGGGTCAAAATTTCGGCCAAAAACGACAGTGTTACCCCTTATGTTTTTTTTTCAGGTCAAAACTTTGACATCCGATATCTCGGCTCTGGAAGGGTCTAGAGCCTCCATTTTTGCGCGCTGGTCGAAGTCTCGTGGCCCTCTGTCAGAATCCAGAGTTTCAAGAAGATCGGAGGGGGTCAAAATTTCGGCCAAAAACGACAGTGTTACCCCTTATGTTTTTTTTTCAGGTCAAAACTTTGACATCCGATATCTCGGCTCTGGAAGGGTCTAGAGCCTCCATTTTTGCGCGCTGGTCGAAGTCTCGTGGCCCTCTGTCAGAATCCAGAGTTTCAAGAAGATCGGAGGGGGTCAAAATTTCGGCCAAAAACGACAGTGTTACCCCTTATGTTTTTTTTTCAGGTCAAAACTTTGACATCCGATATCTCGGCTCTGGAAGGGTCTAGAGCCTCCATTTTTGCGCGCTGGTCGAAGTCTCGTGGCCCTCTGTCAGAATCCAGAGTTTCAAGAAGATCGGAGGGGGTCAAAATTTCGGCCAAAAACGACAGTGTTACCCCTTATGTTTTTTTTTCAGGTCAAAACTTTGACATCCGATATCTCGGCTCTGGAAGGGTCTAGAGCCTCCATTTTTGCGCGCTGGTCGAAGTCTCGTGGCCCTCTGTCAGAATCCAGAGTTTCAAGAAGATCGGAGGGGGTCAAAATTTCGGCCAAAAACGACAGTGTTACCCCTTATGTTTTTTTTTCAGGTCAAAACTTTGACATCCGATATCTCGGCTCTGGAAGGGTCTAGAGCCTCCATTTTTGCGCGCTGGTCGAAGTCTCGTGGCCCTCTGTCAGAATCCAGAGTTTCAAGAAGATCGGAGGGGGTCAAAATTTCGGCCAAAAACGACAGTGTTACCCCTTATGTTTTTTTTTCAGGTCAAAACTTTGACATCCGATATCTCGGCTCTGGAAGGGTCTAGAGCCTCCATTTTTGCGCGCTGGTCGAAGTCTCGTGGCCCTCTGTCAGAATCCAGAGTTTCAAGAAGATCGGAGGGGGTCAAAATTTCGGCCAAAAACGACAGTGTTACCCCTTATGTTTTTTTTTCAGGTCAAAACTTTGACATCCGATATCTCGGCTCTGGAAGGGTCTAGAGCCTCCATTTTTGCGCGCTGGTCGAAGTCTCGTGGCCCTCTGTCAGAATCCAGAGTTTCAAGAAGATCGGAGGGGGTCAAAATTTCGGCCAAAAACGACAGTGTTACCCCTTATGTTTTTTTTTCAGGTCAAAACTTTGACATCCGATATCTCGGCTCTGGAAGGGTCTAGAGCCTCCATTTTTGCGCGCTGGTCGAAGTCTCGTGGCCCTCTGTCAGAATCCAGAGTTTCAAGAAGATCGGAGGGGGTCAAAATTTCGGCCAAAAACGACAGTGTTACCCCTTATGTTTTTTTTTCAGGTCAAAACTTTGACATCCGATATCTCGGCTCTGGAAGGGTCTAGAGCCTCCATTTTTGCGCGCTGGTCGAAGTCTCGTGGCCCTCTGTCAGAATCCAGAGTTTCAAGAAGATCGGAGGGGGTCAAAATTTCGGCCAAAAACGACAGTGTTACCCCTTATGTTTTTTTTTCAGGTCAAAACTTTGACATCCGATATCTCGGCTCTGGAAGGGTCTAGAGCCTCCATTTTTGCGCGCTGGTCGAAGTCTCGTGGCCCTCTGTCAGAATCCAGAGTTTCAAGAAGATCGGAGGGGGTCAAAATTTCGGCCAAAAACGACAGTGTTACCCCTTATGTTTTTTTTTCAGGTCAAAACTTTGACATCCGATATCTCGGCTCTGGAAGGGTCTAGAGCCTCCATTTTTGCGCGCTGGTCGAAGTCTCGTGGCCCTCTGTCAGAATCCAGAGTTTCAAGAATATCGGAGGGGGTCAAAATTTCGGCCAAAAACGACAGTGTTACCCCTTATGTTTTTTTTTTCAGGTCAAAACTTTGACATCCGATATCTCGGCTCTGGAAGGGTCTAGAGCCTCCATTTTTGCGCGCTGGTCGAAGTCTCGTGGCCCTCTGTCAGAATCCAGAGTTTCAAGAAGATCGGAGGGGGTCAAAATTTCGGCCAAAAACGACAGTGTTACCCCTTATGGGTAACACTTACCCCGAAATTTTGACCCCCTCCTATCTTCTTGAAACTCTGGATTCTGACAGAGGGCCACGAGACTTCGACCAGCGCGCAAAAATGGAGGCTCTAGACCCTTCCAGAGCCGAGATATCGGATGTCAAAGTTTTGACCTGAAAAAAAAAACATAAGGGGTAACACTGTCATTTTTGGCCGAAATTTTGACCCCCTCTGATCTTCTTGAAACTCTGGATTCTGACAGAGGGCCACGAGACTTCGACCAGCGCGCAAAAATGGAGGCTCTAGACCCTTCCAGAGCTGAGATATCGGATGTCAAAGTTTTGACCTGAAAAAAAAACATAAGGGGTAACACTGTCGTTTTTGGCCGAAATTTTGACCCCCTCCGATCTTCTTGAAACTCTGGATTCTGACAGAGGGCCACGAGACTTCGACCAGCGCGCAAAAATGGAGGCTCTAGACCCTTCCAGAGCCGAGATATCGGATGTCAAAGTTTTAACCTGAAAAAAAAACATAAGGGGTAACACTGTCGTTTTTGGCCGAAATTTTGACCCCCTCCGATCTTCTTGAAACTCTGGATTCTGACAGAGGGCCACGAGACTTCGACCAGCGCGCAAAAATGGAGGCTCTAGACCCTTCCAGAGCCGAGATATCGGATGTCAAAGTTTTGACCTGAAAAAAAAACATAAGGGGTAACACTGTCGTTTTTGGCCGAAATTTTGACCACTCCGATCTTCTTGAAACTCTGGATTCTGACAGAGGGCCACGAGACTTCGACCAGCGCGCAAAAATTGAGGCTCTAGACCCTTCCAGAGCCGAGATATCGGATGTCAAAGTTTTGACCTGAAAAAAAAACATAAGGGGTAACACTGTCGTTTTTGGCCGAAATTTTGACCCCCTCCGATCTTCTTGAAACTCTGGATTCTGACAGAGGGCCACGAGACTTCGACCAGCGCGCAAAAATGGAGGCTCTAGACCCTTCCAGAGCCGAGATATCGGATGTCAAAGTTTTGACCTGAAAAAAAAACATAAGGGGTAACACTGTCGTTTTTGGCCGAAATTTTGACCCCCTCCGATCTTCTTGAAACTCTGGATTCTGACAGAGGGCCACGAGACTTCGACCAGCGCGCAAAAATGGAGGATCTAGACCCTTCCAGAGCCGAGATATCGGATGTCAAAGTTTTGACCTGAAAAAACATAAGGGGTAACACTGTCGTTTTTGGCCGAAATTTTGACCCCCTCCGATCTTCTTGAAACTCTGGATTCTGACAGAGGGCCACGAGACTTCGACCAGCGCGCAAAAATGGAGGCTCTAGACCCTTCCAGAGCCGAGATATCGGATGTCAAAGTTTTGACCTGAAAAAAAAACATAAGGGGTAACACTGTCGTTTTTGGCCGAAATTTTGACCCCCTCCGATCTTCTTGAAACTCTGGATTCTGACAGAGGGCCACGAGACTTCGACCAGCGCGCAAAATGGAGGCTCTAGACCCTTCCAGAGCCGAGATATCGGATGTCAAAGTTTTGACCTGAAAAAAAAACATAAGGGGTAACACTGTCGTTTTTGGCCGAAATTTTGACCCCCTCCGATCTTCTTGAAACTCTGGATTCTGACAGAGGGCCATGAGACTTCGACCAGCGCGCAAAAATGGAGGCTCTAGACCCTTCCAGAGCCGAGATATCGGATGTCAAAGTTTTGACCTGAAAAAAAAACATAAGGGGTAACACTGTCGTTTTTGGCCGAAATTTTGACCCCCTCCGATCTTCTTGAAACTCTGGATTCTGACAGAGGGCCACGAGACTTCGACCAGCGCGCAAAAATGGAGGCTCTAGACCCTTCCAGAGCCGAGATATCAGATGTCAAAGTTTTGACCTGAAAAAAAAAACATAAGGGGTAACACTGTCATTTTTGGCCGAAATTTTGACCCCCTCCAATCTTCTTGAAACTCTGGATTCTGACAGAGGGCCACGAGACTTCGACCAGCGCGCAAAAATGGAGGCTCTAGACCCTTCCAGAGCCGAGATATCGGATGTCAAAGTTTTGACCTGAAAAAAAAACATAAGGGGTAACACTGTCGTTTTTGGCCGAAATTTTGACCCCCTCCGATCTCCTTGAAACTCTGGATTCTGACAGAGGGCCACGAGACTTCGACCAGCGCGCAAAAATGGAGGCTCTATACCCTTCCAGAGCCGAGATATCGGATGTCAAAGTTTTGACCTGAAAAAAAAAACATAAGGGGTAACACTGTCGTTTTTGGCCGAAATTTTGACCCCCTCCGATCTTCTTGAAACTCTGGATTCTGACAGAGGGCCACGAGACTTCGACCAGCACGCAAAAATGGAGGATCTAGACCCTTCCAGAGCCGAGATATCGGATGTCAAAGTTTTGACCTGAAAAAAACATAAGGGGTAACACTGTCGTTTTTGGCCGAAATTTTGACCCCCTCCGATCTTCTTGAAACTCTGGATTCTGACAGAGGGCCACGAGACTTCGACCAGCGCGCAAAAATGGAGGCTCTAGACCCTTCCAGAGCCGAGATATCGGATGTCAAAGTTTTGACCTGAAAAAAAAAACATAAGGGGTAACACTGTCGTTTTTGGCCGAAATTTTGACCCCCTCCGATCTTCTTGAAACTCTGGATTCTGACAGAGGGCCACGAGACTTCGACCAGCGCGCAAAAATGGAGGCTCTAGACCCTTCCAGAGCCGAGATATCGGATGTCAAAGTTTTGACCTGAAAAAAAAACATAAGGGGTAACACTGTCGTTTTTGGCCGAAATTTTGACCCCCTCCGATCTTCTTGAAACTCTGGATTCTGACAGAGGGCCATGAGACTTCGACCAGCGCGCAAAAATGGAGGCTCTAGACCCTTCCAGAGCCGAGATATCGGATGTCAAAGTTTTGACCTGAAAAAAAAACATAAGGGGTAACACTGTCGTTTTTGGCCGAAATTTTGACCCCCTCCGATCTTCTTGAAACTCTGGATTCTGACAGAGGGCCACGAGACTTCGACCAGCGCGCAAAAATGGAGGCTCTAGACCCTTCCAGAGCCGAGATATCAGATGTCAAAGTTTTGACCTGAAAAAAAAAACATAAGGGGTAACACTGTCATTTTTGGCCGAAATTTTGACCCCCTCCAATCTTCTTGAAACTCTGGATTCTGACAGAGGGCCACGAGACTTCGACCAGCGCGCAAAAATGGAGGCTCTAGACCCTTCCAGAGCCGAGATATCGGATGTCAAAGTTTTGACCTGAAAAAAAAACATAAGGGGTAACACTGTCGTTTTTGGCCGAAATTTTGACCCCCTCCGATCTTCTTGAAACTCTGGATTCTGACAGAGGGCCACGAGACTTCGACCAGCGCGCAAAAATGGAGGCTCTATACCCTTCCAGAGCCGAGATATCGGATGTCAAAGTTTTGACCTGAAAAAAAAAACATAAGGGGTAACACTGTCGTTTTTGGCCGAAATTTTGACCCCCTCCGATCTTCTTGAAACTCTGGATTCTGACAGAGGGCCACGAGACTTCGACCAGCGTGCAAAAATGGAGGCTCTAGACCCTTCCAGAGCCGAGATATCGGATGTCAAAGTTTTGACCTGAAAAAAAACATAAGGGGTAACACTGTCGTTTTTGGCCGAAATTTTGACCCCCTCCGATCTTCTTGAAACTCTGGATTCTGACAGAGGGCCACGAGACTTCGACCAGCGCGCAAAAATGGAGGCTCTAGACCCTTCCAGAGCCGAGATATCGGATGTCAAAGTTTTGACCTGAAAAAAAAACATAAGGGGTAACACTGTCGTTTTTGGCCGAAATTTTGACCCCCTCCGATCTTCTTGAAACTCTGGATTCTGACAGAGGGCCACGAGACTTCGACCAGCGCGCAAAAATGGAGGCTCTAGACCCTTCCAGAGCCGAGATATTGGATGTCAAAGTTTTGACCTGAAAAAAAAACATAAGGGGTAACACTGTCGTTTTTGGCCGAAATTTTGACCCCCTCCGATCTTCTTGAAACTCTGGATTCTGACAGAGGGCCACGAGACTTCGACCAGTGCGCAAAAATGGAGGCTCTAGACCCTTCCAGAGCCGAGATATCGGATGTCAAAGTTTTGACCTGAAAAAAAAAACATAAGGGGTAACACTGTCGTTTTTGGC
The DNA here is from genome assembly GCA_038021265.1 of Cyprinella venusta. Taxonomy (NCBI): domain Eukaryota; kingdom Metazoa; phylum Chordata; class Actinopteri; order Cypriniformes; family Leuciscidae; genus Cyprinella; species Cyprinella venusta. The sequence goes on along the minus strand of JBBNEX010000516.1, from coordinate 12,666 downwards.
CGAAATTTTGACCCCCTCCGATCTTCTTGAAACTCTGGATTCTGACAGAGGGCCACGAGACTTCGACCAGCGCGCAAAAATGGAGGCTCTAGACCCTTCCAGAGCCAAGATATCGGATGTCAAAGTTTTGACCTGAAAAAAAAACATAAGGGGTAACACTGTCGTTTTTGGCCGAAATTTTGACCCCCTCCGATCTTCTTGAAACTCTGGATTCTGACAGAGGGCCACGAGACTTCGACCAGCGCGCAAAAATGGAGGCTCTAGACCCTTCCAGAGCCGAGATATCGGATTTCAAAGTTTTGACCTGAAAAAAAAACATAAGGGGTAACACTGTCGTTTTTGGCCGAAATTTTGACCCCCTCCGATCTTCTTGAAACTCTGGATTCTGACAGAGGGCCACGAGACTTCGACCAGCGCGCAAAAATGGAGGCTCTAGACCCTTCCAGAGCCGAGATATCAGATGTCAAAGTTTTGACCTGAAAAAAAAAAAACATAAGGGGTAACACTGTCGTTTTTGGCCGAAATTTTGACCCCCTCCGATCTTCTTGAAACTCTGGATTCTGACAGAGGGCCACGAGACTTCGACCAGCGCGCAAAAATGGAGGCTCTAGACCCTTCCAGAGCCGAGATATCGGATGTCAAAGTTTTGACCTGAAAAAAAAACATAAGGGGTAACACTGTCGTTTTTGGCCGAAATTTTGACCCCCTCCGATCTTCTTGAAACTCTGGATTCTGACAGAGGGCCACGAGACTTCGACCAGCGCGCAAAAATGGAGGCTCTAGACCCTTCCAGAGCCGAGATATCGGATGTCAAAGTTTTGACCTGAAAAAAAAAACATAAGGGGTAACACTGTCGTTTTTGGCCGAAATTTTGACCCCCTCCGATCTTCTTGAAACTCTGGATTCTGACAGAGGGCCACGAGACTTCGACCAGCGCGCAAAAATGGAGGCTCTAGACCCTTCCAGAGCCGAGATATCGGATGTCAAAGTTTTGACCTGAAAAAAAAAACATAAGGGGTAACACTGTCATTTTTGGCCGAAATTTTGACCCCCTCCGATCTTCTTGAAACTCTGGATTCTGACAGAGGGCCACGAGACTTCGACCAGCGCGCAAAAATGGAGGCTCTAGACCCTTCCAGAGCCGAGATATCGGATGTCAAAGTTTTGACCTGAAAAAAAAACATAAGGGGTAACACTGTCGTTTTTGGCCGAAATTTTGACCCCCTCCGATCTTCTTGAAACTCTGGATTCTGACAGAGGGCCACGAGACTTCGACCAGCGCGCAAAAATGGAGGCTCTATACCCTTCCAGAGCCGAGATATCGGATGTCAAAGTTTTGACCTGAAAAAAAAAACATAAGGGGTAACACTGTCGTTTTTGGCCGAAATTTTGACCCCCTCCGATCTTCTTGAAACTCTGGATTCTGACAGAGGGCCACGAGACTTCGACCAGCGTGCAAAAATGGAGGCTCTAGACCCTTCCAGAGCCGAGATATCGGATGTCAAAGTTTTGACCTGAAAAAAAAACATAAGGGGTAACACTGTCGTTTTTGGCCGAAATTTTGACCCCCTCCGATCTTCTTGAAACTCTGGATTCTGACAGAGGGCCACGAGACTTCGACCAGCGCGCAAAAATGGAGGCTCTAGACCCTTCCAGAGCCGAGATATCGGATGTCAAAGTTTTGACCTGAAAAAAAAAACATAAGGGGTAACACTGTCGTTTTTGGCCAAAATTTTGACCCCCTCCGATCTTCTTGAAACTCTGGATTCTGACAGAGGGCCACGAGACTTCGACCAGCGCTCAAAAATGGAGGCTCTAGACCCTTCCAGAGCCGAGATATCGGATGTCAAAGTTTTGACCTGAAAAAAAAACATAAGGGGTAACACTGTCGTTTTTGGCCGAAATTTTGACCCCCTCCGATCTTCTTGAAACTCTGGATTCTGACAGAGGGCCACGAGACTTCGACCAGTGCGCAAAAATGGAGGCTCTAGACCCTTCCAGAGCCGAGATATCGGATGTCAAAGTTTTGACCTGAAAAAAAAAACATAAGGGGTAACACTGTCGTTTTTGGCCGAAATTTTGACCCCCTCCGATCTTCTTGAAACTCTGGATTCTGACAGAGGGCCACGAGACTTCGACCAGCGCGCAAAAATGGAGGCTCTAGACCCTTCCAGAGCCGAGATATCGGATGTCAAAGTTTTGACCTGAAAAAAAAACATAAGGGGTAACACTGTCGTTTTTGGCCGAAATTTTGACCCCCTCCGATCTTCTTGAAACTCTGGATTCTGACAGAGGGCCACGAGACTTCGACCAGCGCGCAAAAATGGAGGCTCTAGACCCTTCCAGAGCCGAGATATCGGATGTCAAAGTTTTGACCTGAAAAAAAAAACATAAGGGGTAACACTGTCGTTTTTGGCCGAAATTTTGACCCCCTCCGATCTTCTTGAAACTCTGGATTCTGACAGAGGGCCACGAGACTTCGACCACCGCGCAAAAATGGAGGCTCTAGACCCTTCCAGAGCCGAGATATCGGATTTCAAAGTTTTGACCTGAAAAAAAAACATAAGGGGTAACACTGTCGTTTTTGGCCGAAATTTTGACCCCCTCCGATCTTCTTGAAACTCTGGATTCTGACAGAGGGCCACGAGACTTCGACCAGCGCGCAAAAATGGAGGCTCTAGACCCTTCCAGAGCCGAGATATCAGATGTCAAAGTTTTGACCTGAAAAAAAAAAACATAAGGGGTAACACTGTCGTTTTTGGCCGAAATGTTGACCCCCTCCGATCTTCTTGAAACTCTAGATTCTGACAGAGGGCCACGAGACTTCGACCAGCGCGCAAAAATGGAGGATCTAGACCCTTCCAGAGTCGAGATATCGGATGTCAAAGTTTTGACCTGAAAAAAACATAAGGGGTAACACTGTCGTTTTTGGCCGAAATTTTGACCCCCTCCGATCTTCTTGAAACTCTGGATTCTGACAGAGGGCCACGAGACTTCGACCAGCGCGCAAAAATGGAGGCTCTAGACCCTTCCAGAGCCGAGATATCGGATGTCAAAGTTTTGACCTGAAAAAAAAAACATAAGGGGTAACACTGTCGTTTTTGGCCGAAATTTTGACCCCCTCCGATCTTCTTGAAACTCTGGATTCTGACAGAGGGCCACGAGACTTCGACCAGCGCGCAAAAATGGAGGCTCTAGACCCTTCCAGAGCCGAGATATCGGATGTCAAAGTTTTGACCTGAAAAAAATACATAAGGGGTAACACTGTCGTTTTTGGCCGAAATTTTGACCCCCTCCGATCTTCTTGAAACTCTGGATTCTGACAGAGGGCCACGAGACTTCGACCAGCGCGCAAAAATGGAGGCTCTAGACCCTTCCAGAGCCGAGATATCGGATGTCAAAGTTTTGACCTGAAAAAAAAACATAAGGGGTAACACTGTCGTTTTTGGCCGAAATTTTGACCCCCTCCGATCTTCTTGAAACTCTGGATTCTGACAGAGGGCCACGAGACTTCGACCAGCGCGCAAAAATGGAGGCTCTAGACCCTTCCAGAGCCGAGATATCAGATGTCAAAGTTTTGACCTGAAAAAAAAAACATAAGGGGTAACACTGTCGTTTTTGGCCGAAATTTTGACCCCCTCCAATCTTCTTGAAACTCTGGATTCTGACAGAGGGCCACGAGACTTCGACCAGCGCGCAAAAATGGAGGCTCTAGACCCTTCCAGAGCCGAGATATCGGATGTCAAAGTTTTGACCTGAAAAAAAAAACATAAGGGGTAACACTGTCGTTTTTGGCCGAAATTTTGACCCCCTCCGATCTTCTTGAAACTCTGGATTCTGACAGAGGGCCACGAGACTTCGACCAGCGCGCAAAAATGGAGGCTCTAGACCCTTCCAGAGCCTAGATATCGGATGTCAAAGTTTTGACCTGAAAAAAAAACATAAGGGGTAACACTGTCGTTTTTGGCCGAAATTTTGACCCCCTCCGATCTTCTTGAAACTCTGGATTCTGACAGAGGGCCACGAGACTTCGACCAGCGCGCAAAAATGGAGGCTCTAGACCCCTCCAGAGCCGAGATATCGGATGTCAAAGTTTTGACCTGAAAAAAAAACATAAGGGGTAACACTGTCGTTTTTGGCCGAAATTTTGACCCCCTCCGATCTTCTTGAAACTCTGGATTCCAACAGAGGGCCACGAGACTTCGACCAGCGTGCAAAAATGGAGGCTCTAGACCCTTCCAGAGCCGAGATATCGGATGTCAAAGTTTTGACCTGAAAAAAAAAAACATAAGGGGTAACACTGTCGTTTTTGGCCGAAATTTTGACCCCCTCCGATCTTCTTGAAACTCTGGATTCTGACAGAGGGCCACGAGACTTCGACCAGCGCGCAAAAATGGAGGCTCTAGACCCTTCCAGAGCCGAGATATCGGATGTCAAAGTTTTGACCTGAAAAAAAAAACATAAGGGGTAACACTGTCGTTTTTGGCCGAAATTTTGACCCCCTCCGATCTTCTTGAAACTCTGGATTCTGACAGAGGGCCACGAGACTTCGACCAGCGCGCAAAAATGGAGGCTCTAGACCCTTCCAGAGCCGAGATATCGGATGTCAAAGTTTTGACCTGAAAAAAAAACATAAGGGGTAACACTGTCGTTTTTGGCCGAAATTTTGACCCCCTCCGATCTTCTTGAAACTCTGGATTCTGACAGAGGGCCACGAGACTTCGACCAGCGCGCAAAAATGGAGGCTCTAGACCCTTCCAGAGCCGAGATATCGGATGTCAAAGTTATGACCTGAAAAAAAAAACATACGTATGTTTTTTTTCAGGTCAAAACTTTGACATCCGATATCTCGGCTCTGGAAGGGTCTGGAGCCTCCATTTTTGCGCGCTGGTCGAAGTCTCGTGGCCCTCTGTCAGAATCCAGAGTTTCAAGAAGATCGGAGGGGGTCAAAATTTCGGCCAAAAACGACAGTGTTACCCCTTATGTTTTTTTTTTTCAGGTCAAAACTTTGACATCCGATATCTCGGCTCTGGAAGGGTCTAGAGCCTCCATTTTTGCACGCTGGTCGAAGTCTCGTGGCCCTCTGTCAGAATCCAGAGTTTCAAGAAGATCGGAGGGGGTCAAAATTTCGGCCAAAAACGACAGTGTTACCCCTTATGTTTTTTTTTTCAGGTCAAAACTTTGACATCCGATATCTCGGCTCTGGAAGGGTCTAGAGCCTCCATTTTTGCGCGCTGGTCGAAGTCTCGTGGCCCTCTCTCAGAATCCAGAGTTTCAAGAAGATCGGAGGGGGTCAAAATTTCAGCCAAAAACGACAGTGTTACCCCTTATGTTTTTTTTTTCAGGTCAAAACTTTGACATCCGATATCTTGGCTCTGGAAGGGTCTGGAGCCTCCATTTTTGCGCGCTGGTCGAAGTCTCGTGGCCCTCTGTCAGAATCCAGAGTTTCAAGAAGATCGGAGGGGGTCAAAATTTCGGCCAAAAACGACAGTGTTACCCCTTATGTTTTTTTTTTCAGGTCAAAACTTTGACATCCGATATCTCGGCTCTGGAAGGGTCTAGAGCCTCCATTATTGCGCGCTGGTCGAAGTCTCGTGGCCCTCTGTCAGAATCCAGAGTTTCAAGAAGATCGGAGGGGGTCAACATTTCGGCCAAAAACGACAGTGTTACCCCTTATGTTTTTTTTTCAGGTCAAAACTTTGACATCCGATATCTCGGCTCTGGAAGGGTCTAGAGCCTCCATTTTTGCGCGCTGGTCGAAGTCTCGTGGCCCTCTGTCAGAATCCAGAGTTTCAAGAAGATCGGAGGGGGTCAAAATTTCGGCCAAAAACGACAGTGTTACCCCTTATGTTTTTTTTTCAGGTCAAAACTTTGACATCCGATATCTCGGCTCTGGAAGGGTCTAGAGCCTCCATTTTTGCGCGCTGGTCGAAGTCTCGTGGCCCTCTGTCAGAATCCAGAGTTTCAAGAAGATCGGAGGGGGTCAAAATTTCGGCCAAAAACGACAGTGTTACCCCTTATGTTTTTTTTTCAGGTCAAAACTTTGACATCCGATATCTCGGCTCTGGAAGGGTCTAGAGCCTCCATTTTTGCGCGCTGGTCGAAGTCTCGTGGCCCTCTGTCAGAATCCAGAGTTTCAAGAAGATCGGAGGGGGTCAAAATTTCGGCCAAAAACGACAGTGTTACCCCTTATGTTTTTTTTTCAGGTCAAAACTTTGACATCCGATATCTCGGCTCTGGAAGGGTCTAGAGCCTCCATTATTGCGCGCTGGTCGAAGTCTCGTGGCCCTCTGTCAGAATCCAGAGTTTCAAGAAGATCGGAGGGGGTCAACATTTCGGCCAAAAACGACAGTGTTACCCCTTATGGTTTTTTTTTCAGGTCAAAACTTTGACATCCGATATCTCGGCTCTGGAAGGGTCTAGAGCCTCCATTTTTGCGCGCTGGTCGAAGTCTCGTGGCCCTCTGTCAGAATCCAGAGTTTCAAGAAGATCGGAGGGGGTCAAAATTTCGGCCAAAAACGACAGTGTTACCCCTTATGTTTTTTTTTCAGGTCAAAACTTTGACATCCGATATCTCGGCTCTGGAAGGGTCTAGAGCCTCCATTTTTGCGCGCTGGTCGAAGTCTCGTGGCCCTCTGTCAGAATCCAGAGTTTCAAGAAGATCGGAGGGGGTCAAAATTTCGGCCAAAAACGACAGTGTTACCCCTTATGTTTTTTTTTCAGGTCAAAACTTTGACATCCGATATCTCGGCTCTGGAAGGGTCTAGAGCCTCCATTTTTGCGCGCTGGTCGAAGTCTCGTGGCCCTCTGTCAGAATCCAGAGTTTCAAGAAGATCGGAGGGGGTCAAAATTTCGGCCAAAAACGACAGTGTTACCCCTTATGTTTTTTTTTCAGGTCAAAACTTTGACATCCGATATCTCGGCTCTGGAAGGGTCTAGAGCCTCCATTTTTGCGCACTGGTCGAAGTCTCGTGGCCCTCTGTCAGAATCCAGAGTTTCAAGAAGATCGGAGGGGGTCAAAATTTCGGCCAAAAACGACAGTGTTACCCCTTATGTTTTTTTTTCAGGTCAAAACTTTGACATCCGATATCTCGGCTCTGGAAGGGTCTAGAGCCTCCATTTTTGCGCGCTGGTCGAAGTCTCGTGGCCCTCTGTCAGAATCCAGAGTTTCAAGAAGATCGGAGGGGGTCAAAATTTCGGCCAAAAACGACAGTGTTACCCCTTATGTTTTTTTTTCAGGTCAAAACTTTGACATCCGATATCTCGGCTCTGGAAGGGTCTAGAGCCTCCATTTTTGCGCGCTGGTCGAAGTCTCGTGGCCCTCTGTCAGAATCCAGAGTTTCAAGAAGATCGGAGGGGGTCAAAATTTCGGCCAAAAACGACAGTGTTACCCCTTGTGTTTTTTTTTTCAGGTCAAAACTTTGACATCCGATATCTCGGCTCTGGAAGGGTCTAGAGCCTCCATTTTTGCGCGCTGGTCGAAGTCTCGTGGCCCTCTGTCAGAATACAGAGTTTCAAGAAGATCGGAGGGGGTCAAAATTTCGGCCAAAAACGACAGTGTTACCCCTTATGTTTTTTTTTTCAGGTCAAAACTTTGACATCCGATATCTCGGCTCTGGAAGGTTCTAGAGCCTCCATTTTTGCGCGCTGGTCGAAGTCTCGTGGCCCTCTGTCAGAATCCAGAGTTTCAAGAAGATCGGAGGGGGTCAAAATTTCGGCCAAAAACGACAGTGTTACCCCTTATGTTTTTTTTTTTCAGGTCAAAACTTTGACATCCGATATCTCGGCTCTGGAAGGGTCTAGAGCCTCCATTTTTGCGCGCTGGTCGAAGTCTCGTGGCCCTCTGTCAGAATCCAGAGTTTCAAGAAGATCGGAGGGGGTCAAAATTTCGGCCAAAAACGACAGTGTTACCCCTTATGTTTTTTTTTTCAGGTCAAAACTTTGACATCCGATATCTCGGCTCTGGAAGGGTCTAGAGCCTCCATTTTTTCGCGCTGGTCAAAGTCTCGTGGCCCTCTGTCAGAATCCAGAGTTTCAAGAAGATCGGAGGGGGTCAAAATTTCGGCCAAAAACGACAGTGTTACCCCTTATGTTTTTTTTTTTCAGGTCAAAACTTTGACATCCGATATCTCGGCTCTGGAAGGGTCTAGAGCCTCCATTTTTGCGCGCTGGTCGAAGTCTCGTGGCCCTCTGTCAGAATCCAGAGTTTCAAGAAGATCGGAGGGGGTCAAAATTTCGGCCAAAAACGACAGTGTTACCCCTTATGTTTTTTTTTCAGGTCAAAACTTTGACATCCGATATCTCGGCTCTGGAAGGGTCTAGAGCCTCCATTTTTGCGCGCTGGTCGAAGTCTCGTGGCCCTCTGTCAGAATCCAGAGTTTCAAGAAGATCGGAGGGGGTCAAAATTTTGGCCAAAAACGACAGTGTTACCCCTTATGTTTTTTTTTTCAGGTCAAAACTTTGACATCCGATATCTCGGCTCTGGAAGGGTCTAGAGCCTCCATTTTTGCGCGCTGGTCGAAGTCTCGTGGCCCTCTGTCAGAATCCAGAGTTTCAAGAAGATCGGAGGGGGTCAAAATTTCGGCCAAAAACGACAGTGTTACCCCTTATGTTTTTTTTTTCAGGTCAAAACTTTGACATCCGATATCTCGGCTCTGGAAGGGTCTAGAGCCTCCATTTTTGCGCGCTGGTCGAAGTCTCGTGGCCCTCTGTCAGAATCCAGAGTTTCAAGAAGATCGGAGGGGGTCAAAATTTCGGCCAAAAACGACAGTGTTACCCCTTATGTTTTTTTTTCAGGTCAAAACTTTGACATCCGATATCTCGGCTCTGGAAGGGTCTAGAGCCTCCATTTTTGCGCGCTGGTCGAAGTCTCGTGGCCCTCTGTCAGAATCCAGAGTTTCAAGAAGATCGGAGGGGGTCAAAATTTTAGTCAAAAACGACAGTGTTACCCCTTATGTTTTTTTTTCAGGTCAAAACTTTGACATCCGATATCTTGGCTCTGGAAGGGTCTAGAGCCTCCATTTTTGCGCGCTGGTCGAAGTCTCGTGGCCCTCTGTCAGAATCCAGAGTTTCAAGAAGATCGGAGGGGGTCAACATTTCGGCCAAAAACGACAGTGTTACCCCTTATGTTTTTTTTTTCAGGTCAAAACTTTGACATCCGATATCTCGGCTCTGGAAGGGTCTAGAGCCTCCATTTTTGCGCGCTGGTCGAAGTCTCGTGGCCCTCTGTCAGAATCCAGAGTTTCAAGAAGATCGGAGGGGGTCAAAATTTCGGCCAAAAACGACAGTGTTACCCCTTATGTTTTTTTTTTTCAGGTCAAAACTTTGACATCCGATATCTCGGCTCTGGAAGGGTCTAGAGCCTCCATTTTTGCGCGCTGGTCGAAGTCTCGTGGCCCTCTGTCAGAATCCAGAGTTTCAAGAAGATCGGAGGGGGTCAAAATTTCGGCCAAAAACGACAGTGTTACCCCTTATGTTTTTTTTTCAGGTCAAAACTTTGACATCCGATATCTCGGCTCTGGAAGGGTCTAGAGCCTCCATTATTGCGCGCTGGTCGAAGTCTCGTGGCCCTCTGTCAGAATCCAGAGTTTCAAGAAGATCGGAGGGGGTCAACATTTCGGCCAAAAACGACAGTGTTACCCCTTATGTTTTTTTTTCAGGTCAAAACTTTGACATCCGATATCTCGGCTCTGGAAGGGTCTAGAGCCTCCATTTTTGCGCGCTGGTCGAAGTCTCGTGGCCCTCTGTCAGAATCCAGAGTTTCAAGAAGATCGGAGGGGGTCAAAATTTCGGCCAAAAACGACAGTGTTACCCCTTATGTTTTTTTTTCAGGTCAAAACTTTGACATCCGATATCTCGGCTCTGGAAGGGTCTAGAGCCTCCATTTTTGCGCGCTGGTCGAAGTCTCGTGGCCCTCTGTCAGAATCCAGAGTTTCAAGAAGATCGGAGGGGGTCAAAATTTCGGCCAAAAACGACAGTGTTACCCCTTATGTTTTTTTTTTCAGGTCAAAACTTTGACATCCGATATCTCGGCTCTGGAAGGGTCTAGAGCCTCCATTTTTGCGCGCTGGTCGAAGTCTCGTGGCCCTCTGTCAGAATCCAGAGTTTCAAGAAGATCGGAGGGGGTCAAAATTTCGGCCAAAAATGACAGTGTTACCCCTTATGTTTTTTTTTCAGGTCAAAACTTTGACTTCCGATATCTCGGCTCTGGAAGGGTCTAGAGCCTCCATTATTGCGCGCTGGTCGAAGTCTCGTGGCCCTCTGTCAGAATCCAGAGTTTCAAGAAGATTGGAGGGGGTCAACATTTCGGCCAAAAACGACAGTGTTACCCCTTATGTTTTTTTTTCAGGTCAAAACTTTGACATCCGATATCTCGGCTCTGGAAGGGTCTAGAGCCTCCATTTTTGCGCGCTGGTCGAAGTCTCGTGGCCCTCTGTCAGAATCCAGAGTTTCAAGAAGATCGGAGGGGGTCAAAATTTCGGCCAAAAACGACAGTGTTACCCCTTATGTTTTTTTTTCAGGTCAAAACTTTGACATCCGATATCTCGGCTCTGGAAGGGTCTAGAGCCTCCATTTTTGCGCGCTGGTCGAAGTCTCGTGGCCCTCTGTCAGAATCCAGAGTTTCAAGAAGATCGGAGGGGGTCAAAATTTCGGCCAAAAACGACAGTGTTACCCCTTATGTTTTTTTTTCAGGTCAAAACTTTGACATCCGATATCTCGGCTCTGGAAGGGTCTAGAGCCTCCATTTTTGCGCGCTGGTCGAAGTCTCGTGGCCCTCTGTCAGAATCCAGAGTTTCAAGAAGATCGGAGGGGGTCAAAATTTCGGCCAAAAACGACAGTGTTACCCCTTATGTTTTTTTTTCAGGTCAAAACTTTGACATCCGATATCTCGGCTCTGGAAGGGTCTAGAGCCTCCATTTTTGCGCGCTGGTCGAAGTCTCGTGGCCCTCTGTCAGAATCCAGAGTTTCAAGAAGATCGGAGGGGGTCAAAATTTCGGCCAAAAACGACAGTGTTACCCCTTATGTTTTTTTTTTCAGGTCAAAACTTTGACATCCGATATCTCGGCTCTGGAAGGGTCTAGAGCCTCCATTTTTGCGCGCTGGTCGAAGTCTCGTGGCCCTCTGTCAGAATCCAGAGTTTCAAGAAGATCGGAGGGGGTCAAAATTTCGGCCAAAAACGACAGTGTTACCCCTTATGTTTTTTTTTTCAGGTCAAAACTTTGACATCCGATATCTCGGCTCTGGAAGGGTCTAGAGCCTCCATTTTTGCGCGCTGGTCGAAGTCTCGTGGCCCTCTGTCAGAATCCAGAGTTTCAAGAAGATCGGAGGGGGTCAAAATTTCGGCCAAAAACGACAGTGTTACCCCTTATGTTTTTTTTTCAGGTCAAAACTTTGACATCCGATATCTCGGCTCTGGAAGGGTCTAGAGCCTCCATTTTTGCGCGCTGGTCGAAGTCTCGTGGCCCTCTGTCAGAATCCAGAGTTTCAAGAAGATCGGAGGGGGTCAAAATTTCGGCCAAAAACGACAGTGTTACCCCTTATGTTTTTTTTTTCAGGTCAAAACTTTGACATCCGATATCTCGGCTCTGGAAGGGTCTAGAGCCTCCATTTTTGCGCGCTGGTCGAAGTCTCGTGGCCCTCTGTCAGAATCCAGAGTTTCAAGAAGATCGGAGGGGGTCAAAATTTCGGCCAAAAACGACAGTGTTACCCCTTATGTTTTTTTTTTCAGGTCAAAACTTTGACATCCGATATCTCGGCTCTGGAAGGGTCTAGAGCCTCCATTTTTGCGCGCTGGTCGAAGTCTCGTGGCCCTCTGTCAGAATCCAGAGTTTCAAGAAGATCGGAGGGGGTCAAAATTTCGGCCAAAAACGACAGTGTTACCCCTTATGTTTTTTTTTTCAGGTCAAAACTTTGACATCCGATATCTCGGCTCTGGAAGGGTCTAGAGCCTCCATTTTTGCACGCTGGTCGAAGTCTCGTGGCCCTCTGTCAGAATCCAGAGTTTCAAGAAGATCGGAGGGGGTCAAAATTTCGGCCAAAAACGACAGTGTTACCCCTTACGTTTTTTTTTCAGGTCAAAACTTTGACATCCGATATCTCGGCTCTGGAAGGGTCTAGAGCCTCCATTTTTGCGCGCTGGTCGAAGTCTCGTGGCCCTCTGTCAGAATCCAGAGTTTCAAGAAGATCGGAGGGGGTCAAAATTTCGGCCAAAAACGACAGTGTTACCCCTTATGTTTGTTTTTTCAGGTCAAAACTTTGACATCCGATATCTCGGCTCTGGAAGGGTCTAGAGCCTCCATTTTTGCGCGCTGGTCGAAGTCTCGTGGCCCTCTGTCAGAATCCAGAGTTTCAAGAAGATCGGAGGGGGTCAAAATTTCGGCCAAAAACGACAGTGTTACCCCTTATGTTTTTTTTTCAGGTCAAAACTTTGACATCCGATATCTCGGCTCTGGAAGGGTCTAGAGCCTCCATTTTTGCGCGCTGGTCGAAGTCTCGTGGCCCTCTGTCAGAATCCAGAGTTTCAAGAAGATCGGAGGGGGTCAAAATTTCGGCCAAAAACGACAGTGTTACCCCTTATGTTTTTTTTTCAGGTCAAAACTTTGACATCCGATATCTCGGCTCTGGAAGGGTCTAGAGCCTCCATTTTTGCGCGCTGGTCGAAGTCTC
>JBBNEX010000513.1:0-25375 GCA_038021265.1 Cyprinella venusta | reverse complement strand
TACCCTCCCCCCATTCGGTCACTTACGTGCTTTTCTGGGACTGGCACTACAATTATAGATTACAAAATAATCTGGAAAATAAAATGACTAATTTTTTTATATTTTACGTTTTAGCTGAGATATTTGTATTAGGGTTGTGATGAAAAGGCTTTTATTGGTTTATGTTTGAGACAATAAGCATTAAAATATTATGGTCCAGAATTCAAATATTTTCTTTTATAAAAATCACAGCAGGAAATTATTTATAATTAATTAAAATAATATCGTCTGTACTCAGATCTAATTTAATTTTTTTAGTATGATGAAAAACCACTTGTCAGATGCTTATGATTTCGCATGCAGATTCTAAATCTGCCGGTCGTATGTGTTGTAAGCCTTTTTCACATCAATTTTAATTAACATACATTCTTCATCAAATTTAGTTTTTTTGATTGTTTTCCTGGTCAGTAACTTAGAATTGTATTTAATATTTTATTAACTACCAAATAAAACAGAAGTAATTTCAACTTATATTGTTTAACGCTCCAAAATAATCCCATTTCAGCTAGACCCTGGGAAATCTCTTTCGGCATTAATTTATTTTAACTCTATTATTTTTAAACATGATAAAAGTTGCAGCTTTTTCAAATAATTTTTCGAGAAATAGAATTGATGCCGTCTAAAGATTATCCGGCAATCCCAGTAAGTTAATTCACCCACAAACAGAGCATAAAATTACATTGCACCTCAAGGAAGGAAACGAGGTTTAAGTCCTTAAAAATCTCATTTCATCAATCGATTTCAATTTGGCGCACCCTTAATAAACCTATTTTGAGAATCTTCTTTGGAAAATTTTTTTTATTGGATGTCTCGAATACGACCGGTTTTCGACTGATAAGGAAAATATCGTTTAAAATTTTTTTGCAAACAAATAGTGTTTAATTACCTTGAATGGTTATTTTTTTTTAAACTGACAACTTTTTCTAAAAATGGCCAATTATTAATGTTTGATTAATTTGATATGATTTTCTAAAATTATTATACAATAGAAAAATTAATGGCGTCTTCTATTGGAGCGAGCAAAAGTTCAAAAAAAAATAAGAAAAAAGTCGTCAATAAATTGGAAATTTCAAATCCATCAGATTTCAGACATATTCAGGCTAGTGGAGGATCTGTCATCAGCGGATACAATCCTATGACCGGATTTGATGTTTTAAATTTATTTTATTTCAGTTAAGTGTCTGTGATCATGATTGGATTAAACTTTTTCTGATGCTGCGTCTTAAAAAGAGGCATGTTGTGAAACCCGAAGTTGCAAAAGAAATTGTGAATTTCGTCGAGCAACACGGGGGCATTAAAAAGATAGTTGAAGCTATGAATGAATCTGAAATTAAAAGTAAATCATATAATCAATGTAGAAAAATTAAAGAAAATGAAAAAGCCGGAAGCGGCAAAAAATGTAAAGCCTGGTGATATTCGAATTCAAGGTTATAAAAACTGATAATATTAAGTTGAACTACCTCCTGGTCAGGTTAATCATGAATCAGTTCAACCGGTAGCACCGGAGGAGACGAGTAACGCCAAATATTAAATTCATAGAGAGGGAACGCGCTCCATCGGTTTATAATAATGCTGGAGCAGCTACACCACCTCCACTGCCACCAAAGTCTACTGTACCACCACCCGCCTGCTCCACCTCGACGTGAATCAATAGGCATGCCTCCACCACCAGTTCCTAGTGTATCCTGTAATAATATAATTGATTTATACTCAGCATCGATCTCTGAAACAAATTCAGCACCTTCGCCGGTATTATATGTGATTTACTCTAGGCTGGAGAACGTGGTGCATTTCTCAGCCAAATTTCTTCTGGTGGATTCAAACTCAAGAAAGCAGAACTTCTTTCTGACGATGTAAACTAATTATTTTAATTTTAAGTCCGACGATCAGGTTTGGCTAGACCCAATTATATAAATAGGATGATGATAGTGGAATCGTTGGTCTATTATCGAAGAGACTACAGTGTATGAGACTAGATACTGCCATCAGTAAATACAATATTTTAATCCAGGTGATGAATCGGATGAAGACGACTCGGATGACGATTGGAATGAATAATTTTCAATAATAAACACTATTTTAGAATTGAAATTTATAGCACATGCAACTTTATATGTTAAATGACGAGTTTTGAGCCTCTTACGATCGGTAAGACATGTTGAAAAAAAACGTTTACACTGATCACCATGACTCACACGAAAAATTTACATTAAATCTGCAGAGCATTTTATAAGAAAACCTTTGGACTTAAAAAGTACCTGTTTTTCGATAATTGATACGCAGGCTTTATAATTAAAGGTTTAAAGGGAAATAACTAATATTTTGGGAATGATATATAAGAGGAGGTTGGACACATACAGACAATAGTAGAATGGGATAAAAGAAGGGATATTAAAGAGCGGGTATTTTTTAAGCAATATTTTGCAGAGAAATTAGAAAGTTTATTTGACCATTGAATATAAATGCTAAGATCTAAAAATGCCTTAGAATTTCAACGATTGGTCAAAAAAGTTTATGGATATATTTTGGTCGAATATAATCTGAGACAATAAAAGAAAAATTTAACACAATTAAAAATCGCCCAAAACCAAGTCAGCTTCATATACTACTTCACTTGTTTTTTAAAAGCGAATCTTATGACTTTTTTTGATTTTTAAGGGAAAATATTGCATTAATCACCTAAAGGAGTTATGCAATAGAGTACCTATCCATATATTTCCATTTGCCTTTACCTCTTATAAGGAAGAAATTTAAGAATAAAAGCCACTTCCCATCTACCCTTTCTCTAAAATTTATACAGTATCCCAACCACTAGATCAAGTTTTTATTTTAGTATTCATTTTATTTTATACAACGTTTATATATTAGAATTATTGAATCAAGTTGAAATGATTGATCACATAAAGTTCGCAAAGCATAAAATAAGGATTAAATTTTAAAAACTCTTAAGCACTTGAAATTCAGACCCCAAAACAGACAGGTTTAACTCAAAATGGACAGAAATTGTCATGCACGATAAAATATGTTCTCTAAGAAAAGAACGCATTTATAAAATTTTAATGTTTACCAGTGATTTTGACAGATAGATTTTAAGTTGTTGATATTAGTGTGTAAATTATTTCCCACGAGATCAAGGAAAATAAATTATTTAATATTTCAACCATTAATTATTACAAGTTCGCTAAAAGCAAAATTGGTGGTGATAATTGCCTCAAAACTAACCCAGACAAATTATTTTAACAAAATTTGTTAATTTTTAAATTTTATGTATTTTGGAATAAAACTTTTTTAAATAGATCAACAGAAGAAGATTAAATTACTCAAACAAAATGTTAAAATAATAAAAGTGCAGTTGATATTTTTAAAGTGGTAAAATAAAAAATACAGGAAGAAAGCTCAGTTAAAATTATTCAATATGGATTTATATTAGAACCTACCTTAAGGTATAAATCTTATGAAAGTTGAAGCTAAAAGCTAAAAAAATTCGGTTATATAAGAATGAGAGAAATGATGAACCCTAAAGTAGATAATTAAAAAATTTTTTATGCATTAAATAAGCTTAACTCATTCTGCCAGCGGCTTTAATTTTTGTGAAATTAAAGTCGAAACATTGGAGGACTCTATAGGAACTTACATGCAGCTTAAATGAAGAGGTAAACGTAATTTTAAACGTTATTAAATAAAATAATTTTTCCTAAAATAAATATTACGATTAAAATCGAAAAAAAAGTTGTACTCTATTAGATTAATTAATTTTAAAGTTTTTTTAATCCGATATAAATTATGCAAAAAATTAAAATAATAATGGATACATTTTTTCTGTGATGCTTTCACAAAGAACCGATAGGGACATGGATACAAAAAAGATAGAGGAAACCATTTATTAATTCATTTATAAGCATGCGCTAAAATTATGTCTCTCGTTGTTGTACAAGGCTCAACAAACTTTCGCCACGCTCTAGCACTTTCGATATTAAGCCAAAGACCCACTAAAATAGTAAATATAAGAGCAGAAGAGCCAAATCCTGGAATTAAAGGTCTTGAAAAATCATAATTTTTAGAATTTGAAAATGATCTTCTGAGATTAATAAATAAGATTATGTGTAAAACAGAGGTCCAAATTTCAGAGGATGGGTGCTCTGTGTATTTTAAGCCTGGAAGTGTTGTTGGCGGAACAATTCGTCACAAATGTTGTTTAGATCGCCCAATAACATATTATTTAGAATTCGTAACCTGGATCTCTTTTTTCTTGAGACATGATCTTACGCTTACCCTGGAAGGGATCACTAATGGAGGTGGGCATCCTTCCGTTGATGCTATCATTTTATCTTCTCTTCCCCTCATGCGAAGATTCGGGTATAGCGAGGAAACGAAAATTAGCGTTATCCGGCGTGGGTACTCTCCACTAGGCGGTGGCGCGTGTATTTTTTACTCCCGACCAATAAAAGTTTTACAGCCAATTGAAATGTCAGAAACTGGAAAAGTATCTAGCATTTCTGGAGTTTGGTATTCGAATAATTTTAATAAGCTACTGCATGAGAGTTTCTCCAAAAATAGCCAATCATATGTCAGAGGCTATCAGACGAGACATGTCCGTATTTATTAAAGACGCACGTGTAGATGTGGATTCTAGAAAATTATTACAGTCGGGATTGTATTGCGGTTTTATTATTCACAGATCACCTGGATATGGTTGTGTATTATGTGCAAGCCTAACAAACGGCTCAGTCTTAACCTCTGAGTCTTATACTATAAAAAATGATAAATCTGTAGAAAATCTGACGGAGGAAAACCTTTCGCGACAGGTCTGTGAAAAATTAATGCAAGAAATAGTGAATGTAACTTTAAAAATTAATCTAGGGTGGCTGTGTTGATACATTTACTCAATCGTTGCTCTTCATATCTATGGCTTGCACTTCGAATAGCACCATATCAAGAGCCTGTATTCCTTCTCCATCTAATTATATGTAATTTTGATATTTAATATCAGTATTGAATTGCTTCGATTGATTCGAATTTTTCTTGGAATTACGTTTCACGTATCATCTTTATCAACTGAATCTCCAAATGACACTAATCGGGTCGGAAGATTCCTATTCGGCTGTTTTGGAGCTGGTTTAGCTAATGTTTACAGGCAAACTTCGTAGTAAATTTTTTATTTTATAACACTCGTTCGTCTTTTGTTAAATAATCCTCAAGTTTTATTAAAAAATAATTCAAACGCTCTGCTTTAACCCAAAAATTTCAGCTGCTGGTGTTGGATACGAAGTAATTTTGAAATAAATTGACGAAAAATATAAGTCGGGTTAGATCACAGTACGCCGATTGTGAGCGCCGTCGTTTATGAGTTAAATACAGTAAATATTTTGACTGCCCTAAAATGACATTAAGTTAAATTTTAGAAGCCTATAAATGGAAGATGCGCAGTATTATTTCAAAATATAAAGCAGCACAAAATAATTTTTGTAATGGATATAATAAGTTTGACCGAATTAACTTATTTGAAGATTGATAAAAATATTTTTCCCAATTATTAGAATAATAGGCTCTTTATTAAATATCAAGGAAAATATAAACAATTTAAGAATATATTTTGGATGGGAAAAAATTAAATGTTAATTTTTTATTAGGGACCTGTAAATTGTAAATTTTTTGTGAATCGACTCACGCATGCTTTAAATTTGTCCTTCGACCTTTACGGCAAATTTTATACTGTAATCAAAATTATTTGAATATTTGATGTAAAAATAACTATAATCGGATGAATCAATTGATTTTGGAAAAATTATTTGATAAAATGTGTTATGCTTCTAAATGCATAAAAATTTATTTAATGAGTTACGCATCCATTAACAATCGGTATATATAGTGTAGATATTTAAAAAATCAATCAGTTTTACATTACGTTATTTAATATAGAAAATTAAATAAATTAAGCCACTAATCTTTATTTTTGAAAATTCTCAAAGTTTTCAAAAATGATAATTTAGTCATTAAAGGGACCAGACACTTTAATTTAGTTAATGATTATGCCTGTCAGTTGTATAAAGATTCAAAAATTTCGGTTTGAATCTCGTTTATGATTCGATTTCAACTCGAATATTCACAGGGCCCTATTTTTAAATTAATCTGTTTTTGCTGACAAAATATTGATAGAATTACTCATGAAATAATTTTTAAAAAGATGTTATGCTTTTCCTCTTTATCTCTGGGGTTGATAAGAATAGAAATATAAGATATTCATAAATATTGATATGATTTTTTCTCTCAATACCCGTAATAAACTATTATTCATATCAAAGATCAACTTTTCTCATCGGAAAAACATAATTTTTATACCTTTTGAGTATAACTTGATAGCATATTTGCTTATAAGAAAATTGATTATCAACATATCATGATCTTTTATTTAAGGTATTCCAGTATTAACCCAAATGATTATTCGATTAATTTAAAAAAATTTTCGTCCGTTGAAATTAAAATTTACCTCGAACATTAATATTATGCGCAAGCGAACAGTATAATAATTTTACTTACACAGTGATGCCTCGCATAACATACTTAATTCGTTATAGATTACTTTCTTTGTGCGAAACGATCGTTATGCGAAGCTTGCTTTGTACTGGAATACGATAACAAAAAAATTAATTTGAATGTCGAGACAAAAAATTAAAACCTCGGTTTGGAGCAATTTTGTGTGTTGATATCGTTCAATCTCAAGAAAAATGGTAATTCATGACAAACACGCGCGCTTAAGCAAAATTATTATCTGATTTAGTTCATTGTGCGAAACAAGGTTCTTTATGCGAGTTATCTATCAGCAAAAAAAGTAGGTTATGCGAGGTATGACTGTATTGAATTTTTCCATTTTATGGTCATTTGTAGGGTTGTCAAACTAATTACTTGATCTCCTGTTGTTGCGACTTGAGTTGAGTTTAACGATAGTTAGCTTAATAGGAGGAAAAATTTTTGATTAGATTAACCTTGGAAGTATATGATGTCAGGATAACATATTTTACCTCTTAAGGTTAGAAAATTTTTAAATTTTTCGGAAATTTTAAAATCGAAGATGGTCCACCACTATAATTTGTCGTTATGAGAATATTTGATCATTACGGAGCTGTTTTCATTATCGAACAAGAATTTCAAAATGTAGAGCGAGTTTTTAACTCATTTCTGGGATCATATGAATAAATTAACAAACATTTTAAAGGAAAAATGATTACAAGATAATTTAGCTACATCTATAACAACTTCGTAATGATGGCTTATTTGCGATCAGTTAATTACCTTAAAGCTTTTAAGGATAATTTTATCGCAAAAATTAATAAAACTAAGAGCCTGCATAACTGCCGCACACATATTATAAATCAGAGCAAAATCGTGGATCAGAGATAGTGATGGAAAGAAAATCGTCCCTTTTTAACGAAGCTGGGTTGAATCTATTATTCGCAAGGAATTTTGGGTAAGGGCCATAAAATACCGATATTGTCGAAATCCTTTAAAAAAATCTCGACTTTAATGAAATCTTGATATCTATGATCCGAATAATCACATTATATCATCTGAATCATTGACGGTGCTTTCAATTTGGTAAATATCCTTGAATTTATAAATCTTGCAATAACCGATTGTTTATTCTAGAAATGCAACAGATAAATTAATGGTTGTTATGGACAGTCTATGATCTCATTAGTTCTCTTAAATAATTGGATGGCTAAAGGCCTCTCAAGTTAACTTATACCTCCATACGGTCTTAAATTTAACTCAATCGATGATAATTTTGAGGCTATTTTAGCTCCGTATCGGCAGAAAAGCCAGTGATATCAACTGAGACATTATAAAAGATTATACTGCATATATTTTGATAGAAAAAACTGATAATTATCTTGCAATGGAAAATTTTTTTTCTTAAATTTCAGAAGGATAATTGATTTAGATTGAGCTGAGCATTTTTTTCGATTTATGAAATCTGTTCAAGTCAAAACCAGAGTTCATAAAAATTTTTTTTCGTTCGAACAACAATAGCACTATAAATCATATGTAGGGCGACTGTGTAAAAAATCAAATTTCTGGTTTTTGACAGTTTCCTAAAAAATTACTTTGCCTTGTAATAACTACGTAAAAAAAATATTAGAGGGCCGCATGATACACCTTTTTAGGCCACAAATGACCGACGGGGCGCACATTTGACACCACTGGTCTAGACTAAAATATTCTTTTAATATTTTTAAAAACTAGTTCAAAATTCTGGAATACCTGATCTATATATAAGAATAATTCTATCAAAAAATTTTATAAAAGATTAAAAAAATATCATACTTGTATGGACCAATCATTCTGTCAACATTTTCTCGCTATATTTCGGAATTAAGCTGTAAAATTATTTATTAGGGTGGAAATCGATGCGTGAGCTATATCTTGTTTCGATTTAACTTTTGCATTGATAGAAATTACTCAGTAAATAATGAGAGCTAAGAACGAATTTACTCTCAAAACACAATTCCAACTTAAATGCTTTAAAAAGGTCATAAATTATATTTAAGGCAGATTAATGGTGTTTTATTTTGCAATTTAAATAATTTTAATCATAATTAGTTGAAAAATAACCATGACTGTTATTATGTAAATTTTGTATAAAAAAATTAAAAAAAAAGATCTTAATATTTATTTGAATCTATTTTTTAAACGGCAAAATATTTGAGCAACAATTTAATTGATTAAAATCAATAATTTTTTTTTAAAAGTGCAAAAGTACCTCCAATTAGAAACATCATGTGTCTCCATTACACGGAAAAAGTCGGTTCGTGAATCTAGCCACTCGCCATTGTACGCGCGCAAGCGTTTAATCTATGTATACATTCAAGGAACTTTTACCTCAGACATTATTGATTCTTCCTTAGTTTCTAATCTAATAAAGCTGGACGCGATCAATTTGGTCCTTTCAAAAGGAAACACGCTTGAGTTTTATGTTTTTGATCAAGAAAATGAAAAATTGATCATTATAGATTCAATCGAATTTTATTCTAAAATTTTGGCCATTGAAACTTTGAAATTTTCGTCTGATAAGGAATTTCTGCTTTTAATTTTTCCAAATTTTAAAGTAATTTGTAATATGATCCAGGTTTCTGTTATGAGTTATGAAAAAGAACAAGGAAGTTTTACTTTAAAAGGCATTCACGACATCGAAAACAAAGTGCAGGTT
The DNA here is from genome assembly GCA_038021265.1 of Cyprinella venusta. Lineage (NCBI taxonomy): Eukaryota > Metazoa > Chordata > Actinopteri > Cypriniformes > Leuciscidae > Cyprinella > Cyprinella venusta. The sequence goes on along the minus strand of JBBNEX010000513.1, from coordinate 16,131 downwards.
TTAGATATTTCTATTATCTAAGGCGGGTATTGAAAGCCGTTTGGTTTTTAAGGCGAATTCTATAAAAAGATCGTGCATATTATTAGCCAACGAAAAACTTATATTATTTTACATCCAGGATGCGTGCTACGATACTGATGAACAGTCTGAAAGTGTTAATCTTCATAATATTGATTTTTCACGGACTGAAATTGATATCAATCACTTAATCGACGTTTCTTTTATGAGAAATTACGGACCTGATACTATTGGACTACTTTATGAGCCCTATTCTACATTCACTAATTATTTGGGGTCACGATCGGATACCGTTCGATTTACTGCTATTTCTATTGAAATAGAATCCGATTCAATCGTTCCAATATGGACTATAAGTAATTTACCATACGATTCATATAAATTAATAGGAGTTAGTCCAGGACTTGGTAATTTTTTATGATAAATTTTGGCGGGATCGGTGTTTTGGCGCCTAATCAATTTTTATACGTAAACCAAGGCTCTTCTCCTTATGTTTTGTCTCTATCTGAAAAATCTTTATCTACTAATATTAAAGCCAGTAATTTGAAAAATAGAATCAGATCAAATTATAATTACAGATTTTAATTTTTCTGAATCATCTTGTGCCTTAATAAACGATACGAAATTTGCTATATCAACATCGAACGGCCAAATGTACAAAGTCTTCTAAGATAAAGCTATTTAATTGAAATTTTATACCTTCACCAAAAGACAATACGAATTGACCTATTTCCCCTGAATATTAATCATTTAAGCTCAACCGTTTAATTATTTCCTTAAATCAAGATATTATTTTTTGATAACTATTTATTCTTGGGTTCAAGAGTTCAAAATTCTTTACTTTTAAAAATCGACTCTAAATTATGCTCCAGAAAATCTGATGTAAAATTTATTTTATAAAATTTAAGAAGAAATTAAATGGTGTTGTGAATCCTTCAACTTGTTTATACAAAATTGTTGATGAACATTTTAGCTTTGGAATTCCAACTTCGTCGTGTGTAGGGTTTTCAGTATAACGCGTGCTTAAAATGTAGCCCAGTAAAAAATATTATGATTTTTGCTTGGCCACTCCAACTGGCACTTCGGGAAATCTTCATTTTTTACAAGTGATTTTTTATCAAATTAAAGCAGAAACATATTTTTTATTCTGAAATAACTTCTCTTGAAATACCAAGCAGTGAATTTTTATGGACGATTAAATTATTTAATTTTTCTTCTAATATTTTAAACTCTTATTTAATTATAAGTTTAAGTAATTCAACTTTGGTAATTGCGTCGATGTTTGAATGTAGATTTTACAAAGTGATGATGACGTTGTTGAAGTGGAAGAAAGTCAGTTTATAACTGATGAACCGACAATAGGTGTATTCAGTATCTCAAAAAAAATCATTTTACATGTAACGCCTTCTCGCCTTAGGATCATTTCATCAGGTTTGCTATTAAATTTTTATAGATTCGATTTTACTGGAAAAAAAACTAGAAGTTTTAGCAAAGCATGCGTTATTTTGCCTTCCATTTTGTTTGATTCACGATCTTGAAAATATCGTGACGATTTATGTGATTGATCCGGACAATATCGAATCAGGATTTTTCGGGAAAAAACAAATAGAATGCGTGGATAATGTTGCTTTATTTTATCATTCGTATGTAAAATATGTTAATCTAGTAAATTTTATCCAATACCTTCAATTTTATTCATATCTGAAGGAGTTCTTAACTTATATTGTCTTGAAACATCTATCATAACCGCAGCTTTTAATGATTTTTACACACTTCCTTGTTTTTCTTCATCTTCCTCATCATCTACGTCTGAATTTTCAAATGAGCAAACTAAAATTATGATAAAAGATATTTATGTCGCTTGGTTAGGCGAAACTACCCCCAAATTATTTATTTTTATTTTATGTGAATCTTTTTGTCTCGTATATTATATGACGATGTGTGAATCGACTTTTATAATAAGAAAGGTTTAAATTTTATTTTGATTCTTAGTTACCGAAATTGATCCCAGTAAGACAAGATCACGATCAGGCAATTTCATTCTCATTTATTGAGAATTTTAATGGACATGAAGCAGTAAATTTTATTATTTTAAGCAGGTCGCTATATACGGTCATAAATTGGTAGTTGTTTTCAGTTCTAATACTGAATTTCTAGAAACTTACTCCATATCATCTACGCAGGCTATAAAATGCATTGTTTCATTTTCCAACAATTCCATAGCCTCTGGATACATAACCATCGATACTGATGTAAGTTAAATTATCCTACGTTTTATTTTAATTTTTTTTACTAGAATGAGTATCAACATGTAATTTTTGGGTATTAGACCCAAATTCCTTAATAAAAAACACCTCATAAGTCTAAAAACTAAATAATTATATAATTTCATTGATTGCCGCATTTATACAGCCATCTTAGTTTTTCTGACATCGATAACGTCAATAAAGTATATTTAATTCTTCAAAAATTTTCTATATTCTTTGTTCTGAGTTTTCATGTTGCGTCATCAAATTTTATGCGAAGGGAGTATCTGTTGAGTGTAATTTACACCCTATCTCTTCGCAGGGTCGGTTGTTGAACCTCAGTTACAAACATGACAAATTCTTATGATTTCGCATGCAGATTCTTATTCTTCCTGTTTCCTAAAGGTGTTTACTTTTTAAAATTAAGATATTTAAGCAAATATATAGATTATGTATAAATGACGACCCAGGTTTAGATACCTTACTGTCAAACAGTGCCATCAGGTTAAAAATCAACATTACAAGTTCGAAATTTATGAAATTTGGTCTGGTGTGGATTTTGTTCGTCAACTCTTTATTTAACAGATTAAATTAAGTAATTATTGTTTCATTGTTAATATTGATCATTTATTGCTTTTTTTTGTAATTTTCGACCATTTTTTACATAAGCGGAGCTGCGGTTAAAACTTTCTGTGCCATTTTTAAAATTTTGAATAACAATTATACAATCATCAATAAAATGCACAATTTTTTACTTACTTCGGAATTTTTTCTGAAATATTATTTTCATATATAACCAAACCTTTGATGAAACTAATAATTGTATTTTGATTAAATTATTTTAAATTCTTTAAAAAATTTGCTAAAAAAGAACTGCAAAGTATAAAATTAATAAGATAACTTGCCGCGTAGTATCATAGAAATTAAAATAATCTGTCTCGGTAAATCTTGTACCTTTATAACCTCTCTAATTATACTTTTAATAAATAATGAATCAATCAATGACCAGGCTAAATTATTTATGATTTTATCATTTATCGAAAGATCTTATATTAAACTCAATTTATTTTTATGCCTGCAAATGGCTTCAACAAACCGCAAAAATGATTGGTCAAATACCATGTAAGCTAAAATCCATTAAAATATAAATCTGCCTGCGCTTCGATTATGGTGAATTTTCCGTTTGATTATTTTTTATTCTTACAAATAAAACGTAATAAAAGGTCAAAATGTACTCATTAAAAGGGTTAGATATTAACTTAAGATCAAATGATTTTTTTTTAATTTTAGATCACTATTTTTTACAACATCTTTATATTAGGTGAGATTTAAGATTCGCCTTTCCATTTAATTTTTTTGTGTGTATTTATTAATAACTATGCGATCATTCTTGAAGTTTTGCTAAATTTTAGTATAACTTCAAAATTTATTCCGTTGATGAAATTTTAAATCTATGCAAGGGCTGGAATCGTCGAACGGTAAAGCTTGATTTTCGGCCATCTCATGTTGATTTCCACCCGTCATTAAATGTGAGCATGTTTTTTTTATTTTAAGTGTTATTTTATATCATCTGAGACTGCTCATATCAATTCAGAAAATCCCCTTGAGAACTCATCAATTTATAGCTACGTTAATCCGAACAGTCAGGTTACTCTTATGTAACTTAATACCATCGTTATTTTTAGCCATACTTTTGAAAAACAAGAAATTAGTCAAATGAAAGTTCTCAAAGTTAATCATCGAGAAGGTTTGGCCACCTATTTGGTCGTATCTACCAATAAATCTCTACAAGATTGTGAGTATAATTATACTGGAACTGTATAGCGTAAATAAATAATTTAAGCTTTATTTTATGAAAGCGGTTGATGACAATGCCTTAAAACTAGAAGTATGCTAATCTTTATAAATTTAAGTTAGTGGAAACTCAACCATTTGAAGGTGGCATCTCTAACTTTACCACCCTAAAAGGAAAAATTGTAGTTTCTTCATTCTATCGAGTTATACTGCAAACAAATATTTTAGATTCATCTTTTAAATTTCAATACAGAAACCGCCACTTTGGAAAATATTTATTCGTTAAAAACCGGATGCTTTACAACTTCTATACAGAGTCTAGGTGATCTTCTAATTGTTGGAGATCTTAAATATGGCGTTCAATTATTGCATTATCAAGTATTTTTTAAACATATCTATTGAAGGAACAGCATCAACATCTTTCGTTAATCAGTAGCGTAATGGTCATATAATTATTTTAAGATAAATGTTGAGGATGTGGTGACTTGCGTCGATTTTGTCATAAACGATCGGAAACTGGAAGTTGTCGTTTGCACTCTCAATCGAGGCGTTATGACTTTTAGCTATTCTCCAGAAAGTAGGCTTATAAAAATTCCCAGTTTACAAGACCAAAAATGGCACTGAGTTATTTATGACCAGCGGCTTAAAATTACCCGGCACTGTTACATCCTCCACAAAAATGCTTGATAACCAGTCAGTATTTGGTCGAAAGGTTACAACTGTATGGATGGTAAGAAATGATGGATCTATTGGTGCCTTGATTCCTCTTCTTGATAAAATTTCAAGAAGAAAGCTTTTATTAGAAAGTCGATTAAACGACTATCTGCCAGATGATGCTGGTCTTAATTACGCTCGAGAAAGGTGTTCGTGTAGCATTAAATTACAGGAGTATATTTTCTGGAAAATTAGTCTGTGATTCAACTGTAAAACAGATCACGGACGGCACTGTTATGAATTATTTCTTTTCATTGTCAATTCAAGCGTGCTTTGAACTTGCTATAAAACTAGGAGCTAGCTTTGCTCAACACGTTGATGATTCGATTGTCATCGAAAAAATTATTGACCAAAGCTTATTTAACCACCCAACAGCCTAGTTCAAATTTAGTTACTGTTCTCATTTTATGTTTAAAAGTATATATTATAAATTTACAGCAAGCTTGTACTTTGCTTATTTCTTGTCAATAAATTTTGGCTTCGTTGTTCAATTATAAATTTCAAAACCTTATTTGTGGCGCATACTCACATAAATATTAAATTTTTATTTTCGTATATTTTTGCATGGATCTCCCTTTTTTGCTATCCTGCATGTTTCTTTTATTTATATTAATGACCCAAAATACATAAAAGAAAGCAATGAAATATTCCGAACAGATTGGTTATCTCAAAACCTTTAAAAAAATCTCTCGTTACTTGGCATATCCTAAATGGCCAAATGACTCTTGGGTACTTCGCCATGGTTATCAACAAAATTTTTAAAACGTGCTGCAATTACTATACCGCATCAAGTGGATGTTATCTTGTTAATAGATTAGCGTCTGACAGCTCAATGCGGCATCAACTTTGATTTTTCGCGCATGTTTGAGATGAAAGAGAAATCTCACATAGAAGACAATTAGATTTTTATTTTAATTCCTTTATATGGAGGGTCTCAGTTATAGGGAATGAAATGTTATACTTCAAAAAAATTTAGTCGCATTAATCGTTTTTGAATGCCTGACTCAAGTTATCAAATTTTAAGGCTGAGATAATGATTTGAGAACATAACAGTACAATGTCGACTATACTAATTTCATTAGTTTTCATCTTGGAAAAATTTATAAATTTGAAAACTAAACGATAGATTTTTAAAATTTATAATTAATAAAAGCGTTAACACTTTTGAGAGTAAAATGTTGATATTGATGATTTTGATGTAAAATTTTTGAATGAAACAGGATGTAATCGTATCACAACAACCTGCGTGGAATAGCATTACGTTAAAAATAAAAAAAATCGTAAAAATTTTTAGGATTTTAATAATAAACTCTTGTTCAATTTTTTGTAGACTTTAACCTAATTTGGCCAAATCAGCATTATTTGTATTTACAGTCAAAAATTTGCTAGAATTAGAAAATTTTGACCATCAACGAAGACTGAAATTACTTTAATTACTCTATAATTAGATTTAAATAACAGTCATCTAACTATAATTTAATTAATCATTTGGAATATTGTGAAAGCTATAAGTTTGTAAAAAAGTCAAATTAGTTAAAAGATCTGGTTTGGCATATCATCCTCGGGATAAATCCAAGGGGAGAGATGTTTATGGTGGACGATAAAAAATTCTTTATAATTTTGAATTATACTGTAAAGATCTACAAATATTGTTTTTGGCATTAAAAAACCATGTTATATCGACAAAATCATTAGTTTCAAGCCATGTGGGTTTAGGCCAAAACCCACCATGGTACTTGATTTGCTTTATTTAATAGCTGAAAATGAATTAATGCTATGAATAGGGCCCCTACCTTATGATAATGTTTATTTAAATGGTAATTGCTCAGAAATATTTCTGTTGTGAATTGGTCTTGTTTAAGAATACGTAAATTCAATGAACCTATCCTTGACCAGTAAGACGCTTATAAAAATCTAAAAATTGACTATTTTCAGTTTCCCCAAACTAAAATTCAAATAACTGTAATAATAGGTAAAAAAGATTACGTCTAGCAAACTTTTTATGAAATTTTGGACTCATAAACTGGGTAAAAATTATTTTTTAATATTAAGGACCTATTTATCGAATTTTCGAGCATAAAATGTCCCACGTGCGCTATATTTAAAAAAGACCCATTGTGAGAATTAGCGATTTTGCGAAGCTTGAAGAAATTGTTAACAAACCATGTTGAGAAACTTGCTAATCGCAGCCAAGGTAATTAAAACCGTAATAGGTATTGTAGGTTGACGGAATCGCGCCTATAGCTATATAATTGGTAAACAATGATTTGGTAATTCGGCTCAATTTATTTAAATAATTTCTCATCGTCCAATAATATTGAAAAAGATAATACAGTGATACCTCGCATAACGTACTCCTCGGATAACGTACGCTGCGCATAACGTACTGTTTTTTGTGCTTCTTGATAACTCGCATAACGAATCTTGCTTCACACAACGAACTAAATCAGATTCAATTTTTTCGCTTAAGCGCGCGTATTTGCTATGAAATAAGATTTATTTTTTAGATCGAACGATATTAATTCATAAAATTGCTCGAATCCGAGGCTTTATTTTTATTTTATTTTAATACAAAACAGGCTTCGCATAACGTTCGTTTCGCATAAAGTACTTACTCCTAGAACGAATTAAGTACGTTATGCGAGGTATCACTGTAATAGCTAAACTAAATCAATATGTTTTTTTTTATTCTCCACCTCCGTCGTCCACCACCGCGCCATCATGCACGACAATATGTTCAATTTTAGGTTTAAATTTAAAATTGCGAAATAAGGGTTCATAAAATAAAAATAACTTTAAAAAACTTGAAGTAAGATTTAAATATATTTTTTTTTGTGTACATAACATTACGTAATAAGATAAATCCATTGATTGTGTTAAAAAACGTTTTATATTCAACACATTTTCAGCTTAAATACAATAAGAAGATTAAAATAGATTGTGATTTGTTAAATAATTATAAAATCCTTACATTTAATTCGTATAATGTTTAAAATATGTGGAATATTTTTATTGGCCTTATTTGAGACTTTTATTACAGACGATGAATTTTATTTGGCATCGAATACCGTATTTTCGTGCATTGTTTATGTTTAGATGGATTTTTTTGTTGACATTTATCTTGGAGGATACAAGAACCCTAAAAATTTGGCTTCAACAAAAACGTGCTGCTCAATAAGACGTGATTCGATATGTGAACCGTGTAAATATAAAATGATAATATCTTATGTATGTTATTTTTTAAAATTATTCAAATTTAACTATATTTATATATCTGACATTATCATTTTAGATACGTGAAGATATAATGAATCATGAAGAAAAAGTGGTTCATGGCTACCAAAAGGCCGAATCTGAAAATTCTGATTTAATTTCAACTAGGCTTCATATTCCTGCTATTAGTGAAGTAATAATTTTTATAATGACCTTAAATTTATTAATCTTAAATCCTATTAGCGATTTTTAAACAAACAGAACATATCATCTTGTTCAATACACTATTTCAAATATAACTCGACCAAAATTTTTAAATTACTCAAATAAATTTGATATTTGAGTTAAACTTATTTTTAAAATTTTTAAGATGGTAACCCAGATGATTATTTAAACTTTTCATCAGTGTTTCCTAACTTGTGTTAATTAGATTTCGAGAGAGGTGGCAAATATGTTTAAAAGGTTTAATTTGTAAAGGATTGACTGAAAAATATTAAGTTAAACCTGGATCTTGGACAAAGGCTTTTTATATAATTCTCGGTGGGACTTGACATAAAAGAGGTTGTGAAAAACTCCTCTATCTAGTTTTTTTTAATTCATACGTCTTTTGTATGCAAAAATCTTCATTTTCGAGACTGCGTATTTGATGATCGGTAAAATAACAACAAGTTAACAATTGCTGATCCAACCTGGGATCACGATAAATACTGATCATTAGTTCAAAAAATTAATTAACTATAAATTTGACGATTTAGCATAAAACGACACATATTTTTCTCATTTATCACTATAATTTAGTTCAAATATTAATTTCCAATCTTGAAATTTATATCTAAGAAACGCGGACTATCAATGTTTATATATATACAGCGAACACGATCATTTTGACGCGTACGTTTTGACGCGTACATTTTGACGCGTACGTTTTGACGCGTACATTTTGACGCGTACATTTTGACGCGTACATTTTGACGCGTACATTTTGACGCGTACGTTTTGACGCGTACGTTTTGACGCGTACACTTTGACGCGAGAGGTTTTTACAATTTTGTGATAAGACGGATAGATATTTTTAAACCAATTTTTGGGATACATATTATAATAATATAAGGAACAATATAGATGGTATGGGGACATGAAAAAGCATGCGCAAAAATATTTGTATTTTAGATAAATCTGTGTTTTAATAAATTAAAATAAATTAGATGAATACTGTCAATTAATAGGGTTATATTTTGCCATGCGCGTATTATTAATTTTTTCTCGTAGTATATATACATATATAAGCACTAGATTGATTTTATAATAAATTTATTAACGATAATTAAAGCATTTGCATTTCACTTTTTTAATTACAATACATATCCGTCAAAACACTTTAATGTCAAATCATTTATTGACATAATGTTTTCAATTGGTAGCAATATCTGTTGAATCTTTAATTCACGGCTAACTTTTTGCATAATTATTAGATGTATTTTAATAATTCAAAAACTAATAACTTTAAATCCACGCTAGAGCTTGTTTTTACGATGTTTTATTTAAATTTTTTCATAGTTATTCTTCAATATAACAGATAAAATTAAAAAAAGTGATTGGTCGTCAATATTACATTATACAATTTGTTATAGAATCTAGGAAATGTGCGGTATTTTTTGATGACCTTTTTTTGTTAGTAACACTTTTTTTGGTTTTAGTGCTAGTAACTTGTTTATATTAATGGTCAATTTCAACGCTATTGAACAATCATTTTAGTTTTCATCCTATTTATCAGTAGAAAATTAGTGTTGTTGATTAAAAATATCTTTACGACATGCTCTTTGCATTTATTAATATACACAATCCTCTGATTATTTTTTAAATTTAGGAAAACAAAAATACCACTTTTCAAAAATTTAGATAATATTTCTAATGAATGAACATTTTAAATTACGTTTCGATTTAAAATAATTTAAATTTATTTTTCCTAAACATCTTAAATTATATGTGTTAATTATTATCAAAAATTTTAAAGTACAATCAAAAATGTGGAATTTATCTACGCGAGGCCATTTAAAACTATATTAACTAAATGGTAAAATTATTCCTTCTTAAATACAAGTTTTTTAGAAATGTATTTTTTCAATTGGGTGGCCATCATTTAGTAAAAGCCGTCATATGGCGCTTTTTAGAGTATTCTACAAAAGTAGTGATATAAACGACTCATATGCATAAGACACATGACAGAACTAATAATAATTTATTATAGAAATTGAGTATTGTAAATTGCATTTTTCGTTTTACTAAAAGACAAAGAATCCTTAAAAGTTATTTATTTTTATAAATTAATACATACTTGAATACAAAATATTTCATCAAAACACAATAAAAGTTGAATTATAGGATAAAAATACCACATAATTCTAATTTTAATTAATTCTAGTTTTGTATCAAATCGTGGCCACATCTCGAAGAAATTATGGTTTACAGACAATCAATCTAAATTTAATTTGATTAACCTTAATGGCGAATATAACTGTTGGCCGAAAACGTTCCAAAATATAATATCGATTTAAGAAAGGTTTTAGAACATGGATGGGCAACATACGGTCCGCGTGCCAGATCCGTACCGAAAAGCGATTTTGAGTAGCCCGCAAACGGATTCCATTAGTTAAAATAACGTAGCTTTAGCAAATTCTGCTGCACCCTCCCACTGATTACTTAAAGTATTTTGAGCTAAATTTAAAGTTATTTTGATTTAATTTAACGGTTTCTTCGATAAATTTATATCAAAAATATCAAAACTTCGAATTATGGAAATAAATCCACTGCTGAAAAAATCCGTGCGCGAGGCTATTATTAAAAAATACCACACTGGAAAAGGTGAGCCATCGGTTTTCACAAAAATTTACTTAAATATTTACACGGATTTCTCTATTTTAAGATTTATGAAGCAAACAGGCAGTATCAAGGCTGGAAAAAAAGCTTGCACGAATAAAAATAATCCCCAACAATGTCAAAAATATTCTTTTGCAGCAATTTGAGCAATTTTTATCCCTCCACTAAGAACGTTAAATCAAAAAAAAGCGATGAACATGGTGTCTCGGCGAACCCGACTACAATATCGAATTCTGTTAAAGAAATGAATTTTTTAATCAAGTGGATTTAAAAAGTACCAGAATCTCGAAATATCGACGAAACCGTTTACCTAAGAGAAAGTTATTGGTCTGATTATATTATTAAAAATAAAGAAAAAGTAACAATTGTAAAAGAGTTAGGTGTGATCTAATGTTCACGCATTGGCTATAGAATTTCCGCGATCGGGACAACTCCAATAAAAAGCAAGATAATAATTAGGAGCAGGACCAATTCAATTCTTAACACATTAAACTTTGACAACACAAATGATGTCAATTGAGAAGTATACCAGTATGATTTCTGCACATAATAATTAATTTTCCCGTCGTTTTATGAACTTCCAGAAACATGCTGCTGAATTTTTTATCTTGTCATCTCCGCTTGCAACTGATTTTGAAAAAGTTGTGGAGGACAAACAGTTTAAATTAATATATCTGAAGCGTGACTCTAACCTTAAAAAGAAATTCTAATCTAAAAGCATTGAAAAATTAAATGCGTCACCGAAATAGTCTAAGTCTGCCAACCTCAGAAAGATGGCAATGAAAATTTATTTTCTGTATGGGTCTACATACATTTGAGAGCAAATATTTTCTATCATGAACTTAAAAAAAAGCTGTGTTCCAATCTAACTGATTATTCCATGAAGTTTTTACTAGAATTTCTATGTCCAACTAACAACCAGAGTTCACACAACTTCTCGATAAATTTGATCGACCAAAGATCTCTCATAGAATTACATAAAATTAAATACTGTTTTTGTTCTTTGTTTTTAGCTAAAAATTTAAAATTTATCAAACAATATTTATTCCTTATATAGGTCGATAAATACTGGCGTAAAAGATCAAATCACTAATGTGGCCGCTTAACAACTTCATTCATTATATTTGGCCCGCCAACAGGAGAAGTTGCCCACCCTGTTCTAGACGCTTCCATGGGACTGCCCAGACAGTGTAAATAGAAAAAATTGTCTGATAGAATCTTTATAGTTATTTTGATTTGTTATTACATTAACATTTCGCTAACAATAACGAGCGATAATGCAATCTATTGCATATGATTACAATTTTTAAAATACTTTATTATTTTAATTCACAATGATAAATATAAATTTGTCTTTGATTGAAAGATTCATAGAAAGGAAACAAATTTTCTTTATTCACGCTTTATTCATTTATTTTATTTAAAGTCCTTAGTTATATATGTATATAAAACAAAAAAATTAAATAAATAAATGCGCATGGTAAAATATAACCCTATTAATTGACGGTATTCATCTAATTTAATTTTAATTTATTAAGACACAGATTTATCTAGAATACAAATATTTTTGCGCATGCTAAATTAGAACCCTTAAATTAAATGATTTACATAAAAATAAAAATAAAAATAAAAGTTTTTTATTTTTTTGCGCATGCTTTTTCATGTCCCCATACCGACTATATTGTTCCTTATATTATAATATTATGTATCCCAAAAATTGGTGGTAAAAATATCTATCCGTCTTATCACAAAATTGTAAAAACCTCTCGCGTCAAAGTGTACGCGTCAAAACGTACGCGTCAAAATGTACGCGTCAAAACGTACGCGTCAAAACGTACGCGTCAAAATGTACGCGTCAAAATGTACGCGTCAAAATGTACGCGTCAAAACGTACGCGTCAAAATGTACGCGTCAAAACGTACGCGTCAAAATGATAGGTACCGATATACAGTCATCCCCGTTTAAACACCACCCGTTTAAACCGCCATCAGCATAAACCGCCACAATTTTTGAGTTTTATCAATAAATTTGCTAAAATATGTAGAATTATTAATACCCGGTTAAACCGCCATATTTTTTAGCTTTTTCTCTATAATTAATTGAAGAATGGCGGTTTAAAATTAAAAATACTATTACTAAAAAACTGATTAGTACGCACATGTGAAAAATAAATCTAGATAATACAACTATCACCAATCAAATACTTACTGATATTTAACCAAAAGTAAGACATTATAGAATTAAAAAGAAAAGACTCATGGTCACAGAATAAGAGGTTGCGGAATATTTTTCAGCGAAATTTAAGTTAATTAATCACCCTAAGAAAGATATCCGACATTGTAAAGAAGACCTCCAAATTATGCAATTGTCTGACGTTTTCGGTAACTCTAAAAAATCAAACTTTCAAAATCCCTATTGGTTGAAAAGGAGGTCGGCATCTGGATTAAACAAGAAACCGGAAAGAATAATATAGTTTCCGAAATAACACCTTGATTCAATGGGGAGAAATTTGGAAAAAAAAATGGGTGAGGTCTATTTTAATGTTACTAATAGTTTTATTCAATTATTGAAGTCAAGAATGGAAATTTAATTCTAGAAAATTAACGGAATAACGGCTATTGTAGATATTGAAAATCATCGAAAAAGGATTAAACAGTTTGAAAAAATAATTTCCAACTTTGACACAGGGAAGGTTTATAATACGGATCAAATAGGCCTTGAGTTTAAGGTAATGCCGGAGAAAATAATCACCGAAATTTTTTCAAATGCGTCTAAAAATTGAAGGAAAGGGTCTGTGTTATAGTGGTGTTTATTGGATGAAAAAACAAAATAAAAATCCGTGTCAATGGTAAATCTGCAAAGCTAAGAGCATTTTCTAGCTTTAGCAAAGAATTGTATGTCGAATTTAGAGCTACGTATATAGCATAGATGTCTGAAGATATTTTCCAAGAAAGGGTAGAAAATTTTTTGTGACATGAAGAGACAAAAAAGGAAGATTCTCATGCTGATTTACAATCCCAATATTTATAAAATATTAACGTTGAAACATTCAACTTGAATTAGTGTCCTCAAACACTACAGGAATTCTTCAAACGATTGATCATACAATTATTCGATCGTTAAAATGTAATTATAGTCGCCGACTTGCAGAGGATGTTTTTATAATGACTGAAAGAGATATAGACACATTTAGTGCTTATAAAACCTCTCAATGAGGGATAAAATATTGTATATTTACAATTCGTGAAATGACTTACTAATATAAACTATTAAAAATTCGTTTGAAATATCTACCATTACATAAAAAACGAGACTATTATTAATTGCGAGAAAAATTTGATGTGATGTGCAGCAAAAGTCTGATCCCTTCAGGTAGAAAATCGAACGGATATCGATCAATATATTGATATTAATAAAAATATCGATTGTTTCGGAGATTATGCGGATGTGTAAACAATAGACGTTGCTAGAGAAACGTGAGGAAATTAGCTCTGATAAAATCTTAGTTAAAAAGAAAAAAACGTAAAGTAGGAATCTATTTCCGATGTTTGGAAAAGATTCACAGAAAAGAACAATGATATTTCCAAAATTTTACCTCGTGATGGGTCAAAAGATCCCACCATAGTAAAAAACGCAAGTTAGCTCGAATTATTTACTTTAAAAAAAATTTTGCAAACAAAAAACATTTAACTCTTGATCGTTACTTTAAATATAGTATTTTGAGACAAAATTTTTATAAACCGCCACCCGTTTAAACCGCCAAAATTTTATTTTTAGGAATTAAAATGTGGCGGTTTAAACGGGGATGACTGTAATAAATGAATTTGATAGAAACCAAGCTTAGCTATTCAGGCTTTGATAACAGTATAAATGATCTAATATAGTTTTATAACCCATTTTACACCTAATTCATTATTTAAGAAAGATAAAATACAGATTAAAGTAGTGCTAGAGATCATTTCTTGTCTACAACACTCCAAAATTGTTCCTTTAATTCCTCGGCACACGAAAACTAAAATATGACACCCAAAAATAAAAAATATATTTTTTTTTAATCTTAATAATTAATATATACCTAAGCTTGTTTTAAGAAATCAAAAGAAACATTAGTCTCTATTTTCAACAACACAAATCGAAGTTCTTGATAAAGACTTTTTTATATGAACTAGCCCTGTTCATTTTTAATTAATATACGAATTAAAAACTTATTTTTTTTAAGTTTGATTAATCGGGAAATTAGTGATTAGATTTCTTTGTTGCCAATACAAGAAAATTCTATTATAGGTAAATTACGATAAAATCTAATAAAACTTAAACGAAGTAATTCATCCATATCATATCTGCAGTGTTGTAACAAAAATGAAGTGCATTATAAGGTCATGTTTCAAGGTGGATAAATAATGTTAGTTGCTCATCTTGATTTTTTACAAGTGGGACTGCATCGTATCCCCATGTGATTTGACTCTACTGCAATATCGTTTATTAAATCTGTTAATTACTTGGAAATCTGACCACGACACTCCGGTTACAAATCGTTGGCTTGAAAGATAAAATAATTTTTTTTGCTATATAAAACGAATATGTAATAATTAGACCGCACAAATTCGGAATTCACGTTAAAAATTTTTGAAATATGGATTTTTATTTAGCAAAATGTGTTTGAAGGTCGGTTAAATTTTAGTTAATAAATAAAAAAAGATTTTTTATTTAAAATTTTATAATATTTGTTATTTTAATTCAACATTAATTTTAATCTGTGTTTTTAAAGGTTTTTAATAAATTTTAAGCTGATTCGCTAAATTACGCGGTGCTGCGAGCTATGCGGAAAATACACTTAAGCAACACCATTAGCATGTTACCGTTAAGCAAGTTACTGTTGAGCAGAATTCTGAATTCAGTGTTAGTAATTGTATTTATACTTTCTTAAAATTTAAAATCATTTTGTTGAGGATTCTTTTAGTCTCATCGTAAGTCGATTAAATTTGACGAAACAAATGCTGGCAAACTGATTATACTCTTATAATGTAAATTTTTTTCGAGGTTATAAGAAATTATGTAATAAATCACTGTTATTTAAAACAGGTGAATATCATTGTAACAATACTAAATTATATTAACTACGATCGTTCACGGATTATACCGATGTTTATATCGGTTACATTCCTCCCTGTAAAAGAAAAGAGGATATTTCACCCTCCAGATAGCGAGCTGGTCTTTTAATTTTGCTTCTATCTCGAAGAATTCTGCTGACGCTTTTGAGGATGAGACT
>JBBNEX010000511.1:0-25444 GCA_038021265.1 Cyprinella venusta | reverse complement strand
TGACTACATCACGATAATATTTACCCACACAGTGAAAGTTTTCTTAAAGGGGGAGGTGATGTAGCACGCTCATCGGCGTGCCATACAAAGGATTAGACCCCATCCTTATATGGATATATAAAAACATTTATATAGACATAATTAAACTAGATTAGCATAATTATTGTTGTCACGCTTCAGTGGAAATCTTTTTATTGGAATGGTTAACGATGAATGGAATAAACTTAAATCAGTCCAAAAATGTTGATTTTAGCTAACGATATACTGTGTTTCAGATCTAGAAGAGGAGCTAAGCCATACATACCACAACACATTAGACGAGAAATAATTGAAAAAACTCATATAGATTCGCTTTCACACCTTGGAATCAGAGGAACTATCGATTTCATAAGAAACTATGCATATTGGCCAAGTTTGGAAGAAGATATAACTGAATGGGTAAATGAATGCAAGTCCTGTATCATCAACAAAACGAAAAATTCAACACCTCGAGCAACTCTCAATCCGATTAAAGTGTCTACAGATTCCAATATGTGGGAAGTTGATATAACTGGACCTCTACCTACAACTAAATATGGAAATATATTTATTATAGTATTCGTTAATAACTTTACAAAAAGGGTTGAAGCAAAGGCAATTTCAAATGAGAAAGCAGAAACGATATGTGAAGCATTAATGGAGTGTGTTATCTCTCGTTTTGGTATGCCAACATCTATTCTTTCCGATAAAGGGGTCCAATTTGAGTCCGACATTTTCAAACAGCTTTGCCGTTTCTCAGGAATAAAAAAATTAGCCACAACTCCTTATCATCCTTCAGAAAATGGTTTAGTGGAAAGACAAAATCGAACTATCAAAGAAATGCTTAGGCATCATGTTAATGTTAAACAAGAAAATTGGGATGTGCATTTATACAATATTTTATTTGCTCTCAGAAATTCTAAGAACGCATTGACCGGATTTTCCCCAGCAGAATTGACATACGGCAAACGAATGACTTCCTCGCTCGATTTTATTTTTAATACCACACCTCTGGATGGTAAATTAAACACAAGCACAAAATTTTCTATTGATGAGATCAAGAAAGATATCGAAAAATATTCCTCGATCGCAAATAGAAATTTAGAAAAAAGTCGGATTTCTCAAGAAGATTATTACAATAAAAAAAGTCTAAATCGAATTTACAAACCAGGCGATCTTGTTATGCTAAAAAATTAACAATATAATATACTTTGTAGCATTTTCGACGGATCATTTGAGCTTATAGTTGAAAAAACATCCTGTTTATACCATCAGAAGTCAGAAATCCAAAGACGTTCGAAAATTACACCATGACCACCTATACCCTTACAGCAGTGCAAAAAATTCCTACCAAGATTTTAAAAGGAAGGGAGATAATGTAGGGTCTATCACAACATCGGAATAGATCGCAGGCGCGTGGTGATATATAACTAATTGCTATCATTAATAGTAGTTTTCTAATATCCTATACTTAATTCAATTGAATTTCAGAAAAAATAATATGATCATTAGTTTGCATAAATCCAGCTAAGAGTAAGTTAATGCCAATTCCCGACCTCGCTTTGAGAGAATCAAAATTTTTTTACAAAAATTGAGAGTCAGATCGTATCATTTATAGACGAGAAAAACTTTAATTTAGGCGGTATGCATGTTAATAAAATAGTTTGTTTTATGTAAAAATAACTGTCTCAAATGGAAATTTTGTGGTGTTATCTATTATAATTAGACTAGCTGGCCTATTCATAATCCACCAAACATATATTATATAAATTACATGTTTTTACACATCTAATTAATTTACTTTTTCCAAAAGATATCGGTCTACCGACTGAATCAAAATAGATCAATAATTCGTTGCAATAAATTACCTAAAATTCATCTTTTACCATCTCTTGAGCCAAAGCATTATTTAATAGATAATTATGGGAGATATATCAGCGAAGAAGCCTCAAAGACTGAAAAATAACAAATTCAGCAAATTTATCGGAATCAATCACAAAAACAGAATGAAAATCCAGCAAAATATAAAGAAAAACCTAATAAATTTTATTTCAACTAGGATATTTGATTTTATTTAACAAAAGGCGAACGATAAAAGCTTAAAAAATAAAAATTAACAAAAAATTGCCATGCGTCGAAAAAATGGCGATTATATCGTGTTTTTTTTTATTTTCTTGCTAAGCTGAGTAGCTAAAACCATTAAACTTTTCATTTTTTAAAATATGTTTATTTTCTTTTACCTAGCAAACGAAATGCTCATCATAATTTTCCTATACTTTAGAATAAAAAATGTCGTTTTTCCATCCGTGTTATATTAATATCAAAAACTTAGAAAATCGCACCTTAGAATTTTTTTTATTTTTATATTTAAAATAAGATTTACTCTGACTTTCACACAACTCATGTCCTATCTTTTTTGGACGATTTGGGGTGTGGAAAAACAATAAATCATCAATAAAACATTTTGCTTCAAAATTTTTTAAATAAATTATGCCTAATTATTATAGAAAAAAATTCTATACCTGATCAATATTTAAATTTAGTCATAAATAATCTGTAGAAAGAAATAAACGCAAGTTACAGGAAACGCCTATCTTTTTTGGGCGGACTGTTTATGGCAATAAATTTTTCATCAAATTTACGTTTATTCAAACAATAATATTACGTTTTTCATACTTCAAAGCAAATTTTTTTATAATTAAATTACCAAAAATTCAAGATTACAATTTATATGCTCAGCAAAAGTGATAAAAATTTCTTCTGTAATATGATAATCCCAAAGTTAATTTACAAGATTAAATGTTGTTAAATTATGTTTTAATATCCGGCAACCAATAGATTTGGTTTTTGGCTGCGGGCGGTTAGTAAAGCTTGAGAATATTATCCTGACAGTTTCCTTCTTAACGAGTCACAAATCATCCTTCAAATAGCCACAATTAGCTTATGAGCCGCGGTTGGCCACCTCTGTAATATGTCATACGCTGGTTTTATACAACATTTTAACATTATTTTTAATATTTATTTCTTTAAAAAAATGTCCAAGGTAATTTGATGAATATTTTTATACTCGTAGGTCTCAAAAACAAAAGATTTTAATTTATTGATATTAATATAAAATAATAGTCCCTTTAAAGTGTAAAAATTGCATATCATCCCAATACTTAAAATTCTAAAATTAATTCATGAAAGTAAAGGGCTTCCCTTAAAAATAAGAGAGGTGCCTCATATAATAATCTGGATATTTCTATAAAATTAAAATTTTTTAACGAATTATGAGGCGACTGTTAAATCCTGGTTATGTTTCAATTATCTGAAACATAAAAATTTTTGTATTATTTGTTTTTCAACAAATTTTCACTCTCTTAATTTCGGACCATATAAAATGGCAGTTTATTATTTAATAATTTCTGAGTAAAAATTATTTTTTTTGACATCCGGCCCATTTTTATCTAAAATTTTGACTAAGTGGTCCTTTGAAAAAAATAATTGCCCCCTACTGCTCTAGATGGTTTATTTGATTGTATTTTTCACAATTTTTGGAATTCTTCATTTCAATAGTCTTTATATATTACTTTTTGGGCATCTATTATTCCTCATAATAAACTTATCATTCAATTAAATATTCATTGTTTAGGCTTTTTTCAAATCTCTAATAAATAGCCATATTAACGGGGGGTCTAGATAGAAAAAAGACTTTTGAACCACTTGTGTGCCGCCTCAACAAAACTATTTGTTTGGTCTTTATTAAGTAATGTTCGTTGATACATAGACCGAGAAGATTTATCAAATATAGCTGGTTTTAAGAATCCTTCGTAAGTTCATATTCAAACCCAATTTTCCTCAAACCAATCATAGGTTTTACTAGTTTCGTTTGATAATATAAAATGAGCTGAGTTATTAGTTAATCAATTTCAGAGGAATTAACTAATGCCAAATCTGAGATCATTTGGATAAAAAGCGAAAACTTTGTTTCATTTTTATACCAGGACAAAATGATATTTTTACACTGTTTTTCTTAAGATTTATATTAGCGTGTAATAAAAAATTAAAATTCTGATATGTCGAAATACTGGCTTTTACCGAATTTATCATAGAAAATTCAAAGACAACTTACACATTCAGGATGTAAACGTGGAAATTTAGTTAAGATCGCCTGCCACATTTTAGTACAAGTCCTAGAATTTTTATTTGGAAGTAGTAAAGATAGATTGTGAAATATAAAATCGCCCCTTATGACCACAACAACAAAGATTTGATGAAAATGAGGCGGTAAGAGGCTTTAAGTGCTGTCTACAAATAATTATTTTATTTGAATAAGCCATACAGTGAATGTTGAACCTAAAATAAGATTCTTTTTCTATCCTTCGAGTCACGCAATAATAATTTTTATCTTATTGCCAAGGAATATGCTCAAAGAATTTTTATTCGTCTGAAATTATTATATCAGATAAGATTTATGAGTTAAATGACATTAAATTATTTAAAAATGGTTCTTTTAACTTCTCTTCTGAAAGTTTTAATGTTTGAAATTAAACTCTTGATAGATGGAAGCTTTGTTACGTGAGCGCACAAATAAAACGATAGGATTATTTTTATTATTTCTGGCCAAAACTCTATAGTATTGATGAGTTTTCGTGCTTCTATTTTCCTTTGGTTGCTATCTTGGTAATTAATGTTAACTTCTGTTAGAACGTTGTTTCCTTGGTCAATGTTAACTGAAATCTTACATGTATTCTTTTAATTACAATGCTGAAAATTTTTTATTGTTTATAGATTTTGACGGTCAAAAATGAATACAAAACCTTTGCAAATTTGTTTTACATTTTTTAATGTACACGTAGATTTGAGACCTTAGGACAAAAAATAATATTCCTATGAAAAATTAAAATGCATGCAATAAATAAGCTTGTGAAAAGTTTATATGATCAATTTTAAATTTATTGACTTTTACCGAGTCATTTTCCCTTTTATGTCAAATCTTGATATTTGATTTCAATAAATATGAAAAATAAACTTTTTTAAAGAATCTATATTTTTATGATACGAATTTAAAAAAAATATTACCATAAGTTGCGCCATTTTGTGGAGCCTGATTTAAGTTTGCGCAATTTTTGTCCGCGCCATCATGTAAAGTACCGGTTTTATTCATTTATATATAGTGTGCCCAGATAATAATGGCACAACTTTGTTTGAAAATATCAATTTCAAATTTTTTAGTTCGATATTTTTGAGATTCTTGTAATTATTCACCAATATTCTGTTTTTTGTCGAAAACATATTTAATAATATGATTTGCAGTCGAATTTATGCATTAAGTATGAAAATTTTGGGATATTTAACGACATGTTGTTATAATTTTTGGGGTTAAACTTCTTTTAAACGAATAATTCTGATAATTATCAAAAATTTATTTTGAAAAGATACAAATTCTCACATATCACAGAAGTCATAATAAAAATTATGTCAAGCGAAATTACCAAAAATTTTAAACTGCTCATAAATAGGTAGTTGAGCACTCGAATATCTTCAAACTTTATCAAAAACTGTAAAATAATTAAAAATTGTTCATTTAAGATATTAATCATGAAAATTCACAAAAATTTAGCTCAACAAATAAGATATTCCATTGATTCAACATTCCAATAACTGAAAAAACTCAAACATATCATCAAATTCTGCGTTCGATTTATAAATTTAAACGATGGGTAAGACTTAATCCAATGTTCACACTCGAAGGGTAAAAAAAACGCATAAAGACGCATAAAGCATAAAACCGCATAAAATACCATTGAGCATGTGCAAATAAATAAATTTTTTTCAATTTGAATTTATAGAATACAATTATTACAGAAATCAATAATGCTTAAAAAAAGTATAAAATGAGGTATGAAATAAGATTTGTAGTTTAAGATGCCTTATTGTTCTTAAGGTTGATGTTATCTGTTGATTTAACCTAAATTTGATTATTTTTATATTTAAGATTAAGTTTAGGTTTAGATGTATGTTTGGTATAGCTTAATGTTTGTTAATGTTCAGGTCAGATTTGGGTAAAACATAGGTTTTTTTTACTTGATTTAGGTTTGGCTTTAGGTTTTTTGCTAGATTCGAAATGTAAAAAAAAAACACATAAGGACTTATGAGGCATAAAACCACATAAAATAAAGATGATCATGTGCTAAAATTAAATTTTATTTAATCTTTATTATGGTATTTTTTGAGATAAATTCTAAATTTATTGTAATGTTCGTTTGCTTCTTTTAATGGCTCCTTATAAACGATACCAGAGGAATTTTGTCTAACTTCTTTGAATCTCTGGTCATAAATTTCGAATTCTTTTTTTATTACCTCAACAAATGAACCGATATTTGGATGAGCGTTAGAGAATTGGTCATTAATTCTCCTAATGTATCGCTCTAGAGCATTATTTGTCCTGTTTGCTATATCGGAAGACTCAATATTAGAAGAATTCCATAGCGAAGGGCTAAATTTTTTTAGTCAGATTTTAGAAAAATAATTCCAAAATAAATAACATTTTCTCCATTTACCATAGATTTAATATATTCTAAAGCTGGAGAAATATCCTCATATGCAACAATAGTTAGTAATTCTATTTTTGAAAGTATGATGCAGGAATCTCTGATTGGTATATTGTAGTTTTTTTAACTTTCTGAAAATAGCTTGTTTAAGGTGGAAGTAACAGCCTAGAATTCTACTCTGAGGAAACTCCTGACATACAGCAGATATGAGAGCTTTTTTAAAGTCAACTGTTATTATCCTAGGCATCCAGTTATAATCCATTACAAATACTAATTGATGTAATACCTTGCAGTATAAAGACTCGTTTTTACCAGTGAGAAGTACATAAGCCGTAAGTATGTACATATCTGTACCACTGTCAAAAACCATCACAATCAAGCATTGTACAAAAGGCGCTGGTGTTGATCGAAACGTTCCATCTATAAATGTATGATAATTATATCTCATCAAACAAAGGGATTAATTTGTTAACCGTAATCAAATCTGATGATACTCGTCTTTAACAAGACCACACCAATACCTTCTGAAGAAAGGATGTCCATCCTTAGTTGTTCTCAATGGCGCTTGCATTACTGCTTGAATAGAATTAACATTCATCGCTCCTCTTTCTTCTCTAATCTTTGAATAAATTGTGCGCTTGGATGGTATTTTATTGGGTAGGTTAGAAAATGCATCTTTCAAACTCAACAGTAGCTTTTCATATATCTGATTCGGGTATAATTCAAGTTAAGATGATGCAGTGCAGACAAATTTATTTGTGTGAACTTCTGGATCATTTTCAGTTGCAGGAAGTGGATTAGAGGTGATATCAGGTTGTTTGCATGTATGCGAACCTCTTATGACTGTTTCATCGCGAGAAGACACTAATCGAGCTTTACAGTGTTGAGAATCAGAAAAACTGCAGATTTAATAAATTTTATCCTTTGATTTTGAGTTTTTTCGATAAGAATATCCGTTATATTTGAAATTTGACGCCATTTATATTTTACGCACGCTCAAAAACAATTATGCGGTTTTATGCTTTATGCGTTTTTATGCGGCTCGTGTATACTTCCTTCACACTATCAGTGCCTGTCATCCATTGCATATCCAAACAGGTTTGATAAAATAATTATAATACGAACCGAAACGAATTCTCACAGCTATTTTCCTAAACAAGAAGGTATTAACAGGGCTTGGGAGTGCAAATTAAGGATCTTTAAAGATTCCTACTGGTAGATGGACATAGGATAAATATAAACTTTTCACATATTTTAACGAAATAATAGGTATCTATTTTTAAATTAATACTCAAAATTAAGGTATTTTTCAATTATAACAAATTATAAATTGATAAAACGTTGTAGCAAATTGAATATATCATATAGAATTGGAATTAATTAAACAAAAATCTAACGATTTTTTACTCACTTCCAATAAATTCTAAAATATGTTGAGAGGCTGAGTATAAAAATTAAAATAAATTAAAAATTAGTTGATATATTTGTTAAAGAAAACGTTATTGTCACAATTTTCGGAATTGTGAATAATCTAATCACAAAGAAGGTGGTTGCGAACCATTAAATTACCCTTAAAGATAAAATTATTGATTATGATGTTTCAATACATAGGTGTTGTAAAACGCCATTTGGTTGAAAATGATGAACCATTATAATACAATGTTTAGTTCATAATTATAAAATTTTAGGTTATATTTTGTAAAAAGGGTTTTTCCAAATGATAGATCATTGAATCAAATAATTTTAATGGAATTTTAAAATAAATTTTTATAACATAAGATCTTGTCTTGCTGAACAAAAAATATTGGTTACTCTACTTTATGGCTTTGCTTCATTCAAATAGATTCAGCTTAATAGTGATATTACCATTGTAAGAAAATATTTTTGATTGATTTGAGGAAAGCTTGATATGCTGTTAATATGCTTCAAAATATTTAATAACCATTTTTTTATCAACAATGTAGCATTAATTTTGATGAAATAATGAATTATATGGAAAAATTTTATATTAATGCTTAAATGCATCTATCGTCCGAATGATTGGCCGATATTTATTAAGACTTGTATCATCCATTATTTCGCTTCTTTAACTTTATCTAAATATGGGCCATATTATATTTTAAAGAATCTAAAAACTTGATTTACTCGTCGCAATAGTTTCCTCTCTTTTGTGATCTCTTAAAATAAGGATAATTTCTGGGACATTTATATCAAAACTAACAGTATGTTTCTGCTTAATCTTTTAATTTACAAATTTTAATCCATTCAAAGAATCATAAAATGCTTTAAAAGTATCAAAGATATCTTATTAGGTCAAAGTCTAATTGTAATCCATATTTATTAAATTTAACGAGGCATATTTGGACTGTCACATTGTTTACTTATGTTTAAAGCATCATTGTAGTTATATCAGACATATATTCATCTATTCGTAGCTCAAATATAATTTAAATCCTTTAAATCGTTACTAATATTTTATTAATTAAATGATACAACTAATTTTACATGGTGTGAAAGATTTTTTTCCAGCGATTGCTCACAACTTCTTGTAATAATAATCAAAAATTAAAATAATGTTATTGCGAGCTGCAAAATTTAATTTAATTACTTAAATAAAAAACATTGGCATCAAGTAGAAATTTGATGTAGTTAAATACACTAATATGATTGGCTAAATTAAACTACAAACTATGAACAGTAGAATTTGGCGTATGAGGGTAATTTTGCAAGTTTCATAAAAATTTGCAAAATCAAGGTTTATGACTTAGTGTATGATGCTGAAAAATCGACAATATTATTAAAAATAATAGAGAACTAGACCATTCATATCATTTACAATAGTTACTTCATTGTATACAAATAAGGAAATAAAGACTTTGGGCTTAAATGGACGAAATTAGCAGGAGAAGTTTGATAAGATTGTGATGGCTAAATTAAATAAAAAGAAATTTATGACTAAAAGCGTCGAATACTTGATACAAAATAAGCTAATATAAAATACACTGTAAATATCATGCAATCATGACAATCTATTAAGGTTGCGTGTCCCGGCGAATCAATTCACTTTGAATAGAAAATAGCATTGAGTCGAGAGAAGAACAATCAGTTTCACATCTATTTATCTATGAATTAATAATTTGAAACTACTTGTTCCTTTACATCCTCCATAAATAACTTAACTGCTGCTTCAAGATTGCTATTCTGCATTTTTTGAGAAATCAATTTTTGCTACGATCATAACTTAATTCTAACATACCTTTAATTTTTCGATTTCAGATTTCATTACAATAGCATCTTCCTCAGCCGGATTTGTACAAAAGATTTCCGAATTCTAAATTATTTTAAATTTAGGAAACTTCTGGTCTTTCATTATTGGATGGTGTTTTGACTTTAATTAAATGAATTAAATACTTTCGGGCTTATTTTTACTTTCTTTGAGCCGATTTATTTCCTTCTGAAAATTCACACTTTGCATGATGAACTGTTCGTTTGCTTTTTGCCAGGTTGATTTCAGATCTAAATGAGCTGTTCTTTCTCGCTCAAGCGCAATTTTGGCTAAAAGTTAAAATAGTGATATACCCTCGCGCAAGCTTGCCTCCATTTTGGAATTTTTCTCATCGAGATCCTCTGTTTTCATAAAATATAGTTACCGTTTTGCTTAATTAACGACAGAACAAATATTTCTGCAGCTTCTAATCTTTTCTTTAAACATATATCATCATTTGACTAAAATAATTCGATTATAAACATCTGAAAGCATCTCAACTTGTGGATCACAAGTTGGTGTTTCGCCATTAGATAAAGTCTCCGCCGAAACTTCTGGTAATAATTTCACCGGCTTCTGAGCTTAATATAATACATTAAACGAATGAAGAAATCATTAGACATGCTTCAGCCTCTTTAAGTCGTTTCTTCAGCATTGAAACTTCCTGAGTCATAAATTATAAAATACGTTCTCAAGCGGAGTTACAACAGATTTCATAATTGAGCTGCTTATTTTTGCCTTTGAGATATATTTATGGTACTTTCAACATTTCGATTTCCAATGCTGTCTCAGAACCGCACTGACTTTGATCATCAGGTGAATTTGATAATTTTCGTTGTATTAATTCAAGATTTGCATTCAAAGATTCGCAATTGTTTTCTAAAATAACATTTTGATTGGCCAATTCTAAATTTTTGTGCTCTAATTCTCTGTTACGCTTAATTTGATCTATGCTTGAAGCTAATTTTACCTTTTAACAGATTTCGTATTATTTTAATCTCTGTTTCTAAAGAAAGGGATTCGATCCCAGTTTTATCACTCTGAGATTCGAGTATTTCAGACATCTTGGAATATTTGAAATGCGGACACTTGCGGCGTCTGTTCTTACGAATGATTTCACGTCTTAAATTTGAATGTCATTTTATAAATTTTTCCTTTTTATTGATAATTATGCTAAGAATTTATCCAAAAGTTGATTTCTTAAAAACGTGGTCTATTTGGCCATTTCGTCACGACTATTTTCTCGTCAGCTAACCATCTCAACAAAATAACCTCTTCTAATATTTAGGACGTTAAAAAAAGAATTTGGCTGCAAAATAAAGCAAAATTTAATTTTAGTTACAGAGGTACTTTTACATTTTTTAATTCCATTCTGTTGTAGGTTGATTACCGGGTTTAACATTCTATATGACGCACTGTGACTATCAATATGACGCACCGTGCTTTACAATGTGACGAACCGTGATTCTCAATATGACGCTAATAATTTTAACTTAATTTTTTATTTTTAAAACATTCAATTAAAAAAATGCATTCAAAATTATCAAATAAATTATAATATAAATTATTCTCTTCTATGTTTTCCATCAGGAGGCATCTTTTGAAAAAGGATTCTGAGTGGGTGAAATATCCCGATATCATTTGATTAGGAAGGGATCTGGCAGCTTACCCCATCCGACGAATGAATTCTTGATTTGTTCTTGAAGGAGTTTGTCTTCTAACGTTGTTCTTAATCCATGAGAATACTTCATCGCAAGGATTGAGGAACGGAGAATATGGAGGTAAAAACTGTATAGAAAAGTTAGGGATCAAAGGAATTGTTATGTTATGATGGAAATTAACACTGTCCGTGACAAAAACGAAATCTTCCTCTGTTCCTAATATTCTCATGATCTCGCTAAGGAAAGCACTGAAAATTTCTCAATTTACGGAAGTCGAAACGGCTTCACAATGAATAAGATTGGTTCCACTGATGGCCAAAATCATTGTAATATTGTTGCGACAGGGATGTATGATGGGATTTAGGGCGGTTCCTCTTCTCGACCAAGAATGACTCCGAAACATGTGCATGTTGAACGAAGATTCGTCAATATACACAAGGTTCCGATATCGGAAAGTGTGTGTGATCTGGCTATACCAACGAACATATGCAACCCGTTTGGTTTTAACGTCTTCGTCGTTCCTTCTTTCATATATTGGTCGCGTCATCTTCCAAGTAAAATTTAGAGTTTTAACCCAACTATAAACCGTCATTAAACTACATTCCACGTCCAGTGTAGTTGAAATTTCCTAGATTGCCGTGGTAGTGTTGTCCTCTATCCTGACTCTTATCTGTTCAGCGATTACAGCATTAAAAATTGTCCGTCTTGCCCCACCCCGCGGCAGTGCTGAATCTACACCCTGTGTATTGTATCGAGTGATCACTCTTCGAACCTTAGCTTCTGAAATTCTAAGTCTGATCGCCGTCTGCCTTTGCGATAGACCATCTTCTATTACAAATTTAATAATCAAGGTTCTGATTTGCTGAGGAATTTGACCAGGCATTTAAGAAATCAATAAGGGATACTTTAACCAAGATTAATTTACGGCAAATTTATCTGCTTTTATAATACACCATTTTTACTTCAAAAGTTCCGAATATGACATTCAAAAGTTCCGAATATGACGTTCAAAAATTCCGAAAAATTTTTTTTTATTATGAACCCTGATAATAGCCAAATAATTGAAAAACAGTGGTAATAGTCAATATTTTTAAGTGGATAATGTCACTGAACGCAACCATAAGAAAATTTCCCTTGACCTCAAAACTATAGCTATATCTCACATAAACTGCAACCCACACAAGTCAATACCTGAAATTGCGCGAGATTTTTTAATAAAAGAACAAAACTTGCGCAAAATCTATGCTTCTTACAAAAGAGATGGTGGTGTGAGGATGGATAGCTGCGGTGGAGCACCGAATATCAAGATAAACCCTGTCAATTTGGAAAAAATTGAAAAATATATTGAAGAAAATCCTTTAATTGCAATTGTCAAAATAAAAGAATGCTTTTTCCAGCAGATTGAACTATCTATTTCCTCTCGATATGTATTTAGGGCAATTGAGACCCAAAATTATAACATACAAGCTAGTAAGAATGGTACCCAATACCCAAAATTCTAAAGAAAATATTAAATGCAGGTTTCTTTTTGCACGAGACTATTTTAACAGGTACCAATATTATGCGATAGTATAATTCCCTTTTCAACTCCAGATGTATTATGCATTGATTAAACTGGATTAAATTTGAATATTCACAGGAGACATGGCAGAATTACAAGGGGTAATAGAGTCAGCATTACTGTGGCCAATTAAAGAGGGCAGGATCACATGTGTGTGTGCAGCAATGTCATGTAGTGGATTGATTTATTACCGAGCACTATTAGCCACCTATAACAAGGCACAGTTTCAAACATTTTTGGAATGAATTTTATCCCGAATATATCCCACGCAAAAATTTTTTCGTGATGGGCAATGTGAAAATTCCATCACGTAAGGGAAATCTGAGAACTACTTGAATCTAGAGGTCATGTTATTTTATTTCTCCCTTCTAACTCACCGCAGCTTAATCCCATTGAGTTGATATTTTCTAAATGGAAGAATATCATTAGGTCGAGCGTAACAGTCTATAACACAAATGAACAGATAGAAAAAATTTTTTATGCCTCCAGCCATATTATACTTACTGACTGCATTGGTTGGATTCACAAATCAAAAAGATTTGTATCAAAAACTATACTTAGAGAATCATTTTTATAGAAATTATTTTTCGGAATTTCTGAATGTCATATTCGGACTTTTGAATGTCATATTCGGAACTTTTGAAGTAAAAATGGTGTAATATGTTATCAATACATGTCGCCAACAACAATAAATTTATTTTTGTACGCGCCATCTAGTGATATATTGTTATCTAATAGGATTGGGTTATAATTTAAATAATAAAATAATCACTAAAAATTATGCGTCATATTGAAAATCAAAGTTCGTCATATTGAAAAGCACGGTGCGTCATATTGATAGTCACAGTGCGTCACATAGAATGTTAAACCCGGTAATCGCTTTACACTACATTTTTCACCCGATGCTACAATTTTATTGACTTAATACTCAGTTATGTGTAAAATAGCATACGCGTATACTCCTCAGTCAATTAATTTCCAGAATTATGTTTTTGGGTTCAAGTTAGCATCTAGCGTTCATCTCCCATTAAAATAAAAATCAGGGCTTTAGGTCAAAAAAACCCAATTTTTGATCCATTCACTGGATAAAAATATTTTATTTTGTTGTCTATTTTATCTCAATTAAAGTCGTCAAGGTCATCTTAATTTTCTGGATTCTAATTCCTTATTTATGGGGCCATTTTTCATCAAAGAATTTTCTGTCTAAAAATATTGATAAATACTTTCCATATTTTTGTTGGTTTAATAAAAAAGTCTCGATTATTTGGCTTGATAACCTTGATAGTGACAATTCTTCTGTTCAACCTCATTTTTACGAGGTAAACTCAATAACTGTAATTTACATAAAGTATTAAAAAAATTTTATAAGTTTAAAATAACATACTGATGTCTTTGGTCACACCGATATTGTTTGAGTATGCCAAAAAGCTTTGTTTAATCCTCATCATTTGTAAAAGCGACAAAATGGTCAGTTGTGATACTGAATCTTTTCTTCTAGACTACGACTACTTAAAATATAGATTTAAATTGAATATTGAGAAGATTTTTTTGGCCAATAATGCAAGAAGTGTTCTTTATTGCGCAAATTTGGATTTTATATTTTCTCGTTAAAAATTTTATAAAGAAAGCGATCTGAATTCGCATTTTATTATTCATTCGATGCCAATGAAGCTCAAATAATTCCATATTTTCTTTTAATAGGTATCTTAGAAATAAAATATTAAGCATTCTGCATTGTCACATTCTATATTGGAGCACTTAAGAAAAAAACTCATTTTTTTATCTTGGGTCACAATTTTCCACCAATTTATTGTTCTGTCGATCTTCTTATTTAGCAATTCTTAATCACGACTATAATCAACAGCCGGAGGTAATAAAAAATTATTGTACTAAAATTAAAGCCCATCCATTTAATTTTGATATTTTTTATTTGATAAATATAAATTATGAACAATATTTACCACACATTTTGTAATTATATACTTCTTGCATAACCCAATCCATTTGGAATCTTCTATTAAAAAACATTTTATGATTAAACGGAAATAATTTTAACCACTTGTGTCATCATCCTCATCTTACTGGCTTCAAATCATTTAAATAAGATATAAAACACCATAATATGTAAGCACGCATATAAATGATTATTTTTAAAGTTATAATAACATAATTCGTCAGCTCACATTCAGCCATTATGGAAGGAATACGAAAAGTAGTTTTCTGTACTAGATATGATTTTTTTTAACTTTTTACCATTGATTTTAAAATTTACCATGTAATTTAGTCAGGCGAATGATTTTGTGACTATTTATAATATTTCTATGCAAAAAGAATATTAAAACTGACTTTTAATAAAAAATTATGGGTATTTTTTGGGTTTATCCACTTTACTATGCTAAAATTAATCTTTATTCATCGATAAAGAATAAATCGCTAAAGTAAAATGTTCTTTTTGCATCAAAAACGCTTCTTTTGCAACAATCCTTTTGTTTAAAGTCGCCCACATTCCAAATTTGCGCTAATCTCTTATTTTACATTCTTGGGTGATAATTTTCATATTAAAAAGCTTGTTTCGCAACATTTTTCTCCCACCTTCTATATTGATTATAAATATTATAAATACTGATTATCTGCTTCATCTATAAACTATTAAAAGATTATTAAACAGAAAAGCTTAAAAAATTTAGGAAAACAAGATGCGCCAAATGATTCTTCTTGTGATATTTAATATCAACGGACTCATCTGCATCATCTTTGCAGTCAAAAAAGTATATTTAATGAAGTATGGTTTTGTGGCTGACATTCTCACAGGTATTTAGAGATTCTACTAATTATTAGCTATTAGACTAGATACGTTTCTACGGCAATCATGCATTATTTTCGACGTGGGTTAATTGTATTCAATATAGATATATCATTTTATTCTTCTTTGTATAAGAATAAATAGAAGCGACATTGGTGAAGTTGCTATAATTGCCGGTCTTTATGTTATGACTGTGGTGATATATTATTTTTACTGTAAAAAAATCCGTAAGATAAGTTTAAAAATGTAGTCGGTAAACCAAACTCGAATAAAAATCTTGTTCAGTACTATGCTATATGCATATATTTTGCTTTGCTTCAATTTCAAGTGAGGGTCAATCCAACAGATTTATTGATCCATTTTACAAATCCCAAAATATGGATGGGTCAGTTGTTATCCCATTTGGCAGAATTTTGTGATATCACAGGTATTGCCCATCATATTATATTAGCAATAATGATAGTAAGGGCCTCTATTCCAAAGATTTTAAACTATAAAAGAGGTGATAACATTCCAGATCCGATACTTTAGTTCTGATATATAGAAACCATAGATATGGCAATTAAGTTCAGAAAACTTACCCTTACCTATGTGATGAGAAACTATTTAACGACTTCTGGAATAAGTACGTTATTTTATAAATATTTATAAATGGCTTTTTTATTTTTTAAGTTTATAAATTAAACCATAAATACAGAAGGTCACATTTTAGGTTTTTTCCTTTTGAAAATAAAAAACCAGAGAATTAATAGGCATTTATAGGATAGAGGTCTGGCGGAATAATCCTAAGATTTGAAAAAAATATCAAAAAATTTATAAAAAATATTGATTAAAAAAACTGCGAAAAACGAATCATTAAGCCCTATATTAATAATGCAGTCCGTAATAATAATAAAAAATTTAACGCCTTTTGATGAGTACAGATTAATAATCTAAGATATTTCTTTCATTTATCATTTATATTATATTCAAACCTGAATTTTATGCATTAAAATTTTTGATACTATATTTTTTACATTAATGTTTATATCCTTTCTTTATATTATAGCTCTGTAGCCTGTTTATAAAAATAAAGATATGCGACAAAATGTCGCGTATACCAAAATGTCACATGCAAAAAAATATCCCGTGCATAAAACTATCATAAATTTTATTACAATTGGTATCATTTATTAAAAAATTTAAAATGTACATTGATTTTAGAATATACGATTAGCTTTATTGTTAGTGCTAAAAAATATTCCAAAATAGTACAAAACAGTCCAAATTTTTTTGCCCAAATAAAACGTTAAAAAAATGATGATTTTTATATTAAAGTACGAATATGAGTTGATTAATTTCATGAATATGAATAAAACAGAATAACGAAAAATTGAAATATATATCACAATTAAATCGATTTTAATACACGAAACCAGCTTCCTTTTCTACCCTAAACTTGCGACCTATTTTGCAATAAACATGCCGCCTATTTTGGCTAAACCTAACCTATCACTAAACTTCA
Source organism: Cyprinella venusta (assembly GCA_038021265.1). Taxonomy (NCBI): domain Eukaryota; kingdom Metazoa; phylum Chordata; class Actinopteri; order Cypriniformes; family Leuciscidae; genus Cyprinella; species Cyprinella venusta. The sequence continues at coordinate 8,096 of JBBNEX010000511.1, read as the reverse complement.
AAATTAAAACTGTATAAAAAACTAAAGAAACCTAAACTGAACCTAAACATAACAATTATAGTAGACACTAGTATTATTTTACAACTAAAAGTATATATCTTTCAATGAAAATCAAGTTTTTTGGAACTAAACTGTCCATTTTGTATAGCACATGCGCAAAATATTTTTTTTGACAATTTTTGACTATTTTAAACTAATCTGAAGTCCTTCCGATTTATTGAACGCTGAAAATTTTTTTATAGTTAAGGCGAAACTGTTCAGTTTGTCAAATCGAGCAAAGGAAAAGATTAATTGTAATTGAAGTTTTGACCGATAAATTTGAAAAAAATATTAATGGAAAAAATTTTTAGATGCGAGAGTACAGCATTGTATTTATGAAATGTTATCTGCTACGATTTCTGAAATTAGTTTTTATAAATTCTACAGACCACAATCCTTGATAAAATGACATCAAAATAAAATCTCGTGAGGCTTGTGAAAAATTAAAATTGAGAGTTGCGAATACACTTGATTTTCCAAAGCAGCTGATAATTATTTTTAAAAAATAAACCCGTGATTTATCAGCAACTAGGCAATCAGTTTAAAATTTGAAGTATTTTGATCAATGGCATCGTCTTTTGATTATTTTTTGCACTGAACACACATCTTGTTTAAAATAAATTATTATGACACCTAATTATTGAATTATATTAAAAAGGTAAATTTTTTTACACTATGACAATAAAGTCTGGAATAATCGATAAATTTTATTTTCAGCGCAAAGAAATTGCAAAATTCTAAGATTAAATTTTAATTGGTTATGTTATGGAAGATATACAACATCACTCATTGTCTTTGACCAGTCATAAACTATACAAGTACCATGCTCTTAAACTTTTATACCATCCGTTTTCCATTTACTTTTATCTAAATCGACCAAAATTTATAAAGATTTGTCTTATTATCTAATGTAAACAATCGTCCTCAACCAACCCTTACAGGTTTTGAAACTAATGCTATGAATTATATTCGTCATGAATTACCCCATACACATAAATACGAATTTTTTCCCCATTTAATGATCCATTAATTGCTATTGATCAAAAAAGGGACCTTGAGAGCTCTTGACCGTAAAAGACACGCACAATATTTGCAAGTTAAATGTATTTTTGTAATTATAATTGTAAATTTATGAGAAATTAACGCTCTAGGAAAATTTACTTGGTTCGAAATTTTTCTAGTCTTTTTGTATTTTGGTTGCACCTTTTTAACAAATTAAGTTGGATTTTAATTTTTAAACTTAGAAAGTCTAAAAAATAATAAAAGCCGTATTTTTAGTAAGCATTGTTGCCAAAATTTTACCGTCAAATTTTTACGGATTAATGATTTTAAAGTAGAAACATCTTTTTTATTCCATACGCTTGGATCTTCGCTAAAAAGTTTCATTAAATATGGCTTTGAAATTTTATTTTCAATAAAAAAATCTTTTAAATAAATATTCAGATATAATTTTTTATTTTCAATCACGTGGCAATATTTTGCTTAACGCGACATTTGACAAATTACATAAAAAAAAAACGAATAAATTAGGCCGTTGTTTTTTCAGACACGCGCATAGTTTTTTATAAATATTCAAACATATTTTTATAGTCTAAAGTAATAGCTTCTAAAGTGAAAAAATATCTGCCTCGCATTTTGAATCACGCCTAATTTAGAGTTGAATAAATCAAGAGATTAATTTATTATTAAAATTTTTAATTGTGAATCCATGGATTTATTTGAGGAAATCAATTAATAAAACTAATATAAAAATTGTTAAAATATAATGATTTGATATTATCTAGCATTTTTAGACACATTTTTTTGATTATCACTAACGAAATACCAAAGAGTGCTGAAATAAAATTTTATGACTCATGAATGTTCGGTCGAGAGTGATGTTTGTTTAAAATCATATTCTCCGTTAATTTATATTACTTTTAAAATAAATTTTCACTACTCAAATAAATATTTATTAATATGCCATTAAACCTTAAAAAGATGTAGTATTTTAAATATCAATTATTCTATCACATGCTCCTTAAACCACAGAAATTATTTGAATAAAAAAATCAACCGTCTTGAGATCCTTTAAATTTTCTAATTTAATATTGTCAAACATATTATTTAATAATCTAAAGAGAAACACGAATCTTTAAATACGTTATGCTTTAAAAAAGAATCATTAACTGAAATAGTAAAAATTTCTAATAATTTTGCAAACAAATTTATTTTGAGCGAGTTTAAATTAAATTTGTCTATCTAGTAGTCAATTACAATCCACGACAACAATAATACTCATTAAACATACTATTTTTAGATTTTTATGCTTATTAAATTATCACTCGTATGTGAAAAATAGAGTTATGTTTAAGGTCTTATATTACATTTATACCGCTTTAAATCTTATCTCTAAGTGCATGCTAGCAATTCCCGATGCCATGATTTTTGAAACAAAAATTATCTCTAAATTGTTTCACTAAATGGTGGTTAAAAATCAATATACGCTTTATATTTCGATCCAAATTAATATTAATCCAAGTTTGCGAGATTCTCGTATAGTATTATTCATCACCCCAAAATCATAAAGTATGTACCATAAAACTCGTTAGTCTCTATACTAATTTAAAATTTTTTTTTAAATTAGGAAACTAACACGCTGCTAATAAAAAATCTCTAAAAAATTAATTTAGGTCCTGTGTGTAAAATTTGTGACAATAACTGACAGGTTAATGATTAAGCGTTATTTTCAATTTTCATAATTAAAAAAAACAAATATTAAAGCAAATTCACCTCTTAGAATGACAGTATCCTACCTATGGAGTATTATGGTAAAAATATAACACTTAAGAGACAAAAGAATAGTCTAAACGGAAATCTTAGAATGATTTCTGGAAATATTTTTTTAAAGTTAGTTTAAAATTTTGAAGAATGTTTGATGGACCATATATAAGTTTTAAATTTTATATTTTACCTGAATTAACTTTAACATTTAGCTCTGATGCAAAATTCGATACTTTCTCAAATAGATAATGACCGACTATATCGTGTTTTGACCTCCGGTAAATTTGAATATTTTATGTTTTAAGATCTGCTTTATAAACAAATAAAAAAAAACAGCAAAAAAAACCCTATTTTCTTCAAGTTTGTATAGTTTCTGACTTTTAGATGCCCAAAACGTAAGATTATTCACAAAATTTTTATCATATTACATTAACGAAAGCCTCTTCATTAAAACCATAAAACATTGTATAAGATGATGCATAGTTAAATAGCAAGTTGCTTTGCACAATTATTAACCATAAAAAGAATGCTTGACTAGCGGTCTTGATTTTTTCAAGATATAATATTTGCATAATAATATGAAATCGTCTTGTTAAAAATTCACTAATTACCAATTCCGATATTAATGACCATTAATGCTCAACGTCATGATGAAATTTTTAAAAGACATGACTACTCATGATTTATCGACACTGACCGGTTATTTGAAAATTTTGAACTTTTTAAAACATAATATCAACAAATTTTTTTAAAAATATCTTGATTTTGTGCAACAATTAATCCTCAAGACTGAACATGTGGAACCGTTTGCATCGATAACATTTTTATTTCTATACAATGCGCAATAATAGTGTTTTAAGTGATTTTATTTCGTCTATTAATTGATAGTAAATAAATATACACTGAATTATAACTCATTCATGTTAAAAAATTTTCTGTAATGCAATATTTGTTGTTGTTAAGAGTCACAAAGTAAAAATTCAATAAATTCATACTTCAAGCCTCAATTTTTTGAAATTATTTTAGCATTGATTTCATGCGTGTACGCGAGTCTTCTAACCTCTAAGATATCACAGTGTCCATAATTAAACAGCATCATGGTGTAAAATTATTTTATGGCAGAGAGATTTAAGAAAAATTGAACCATGAATTTATTTTGATTGTCCATGGCGTTGTTTTTTTCTGCTCTCAGTGGCAAAATGTATTAAAATTAAATTATGCATTGCCTCTTTTTTCAAATGAATAATCAAAAAATGCCGATAAAATATTATTTAAATATGAAATTTTGATATTTTGTTTATAAAAACACTCACTGAAATCACACTGATTATGAGGTTTAATTATAATTTTTTTTATTTTTATAATAAAAAGATGTTAATATATATCTTGATTCATAAACTTCGCAATTTCAGCACATAATTATGAAATTCTGCGACCAGTATAAAATCGCAAGCCTTAATGATTGCTTTTTGTTCCTACCTATTTTTTTCTCCCTCTTCTTTAAATTAATGTTTAATTCTTTTTAATAGTTAATTTAAATTTACAGAAAATAAATCAAAGTGAATTGATATAAAGGTTATTAAACAGTAATACTTTGATCGGACTGTTACCCTGTTGAAATACGAAAATGTTAATTGAGTCTTAAAATGTTCAACTTTCTTTTCCAAATTTAAGGCCATAAATTTTTAGAAATTATGCAATTCGCATGTCCAATTTTTTCATTTGTTACAAATATAGTGTCTTTTAGAATATTTCAATGATTTTTTTTGCTATTTATGAAAAAAATTAATTTTGAATGAGAAAATCATCAAACTTTTTATAAAACCCTGACTGATTGCAAATTGAAATAAAAACATTCTAATATTATAAACTCTCATGCATGATATTTAAATTAATCAGTCTTTTTTTACGGGGTTGTTTATCCTTTCTTTATCAATACTTTTTTTCCTACTAATTTTGATCTTGAAGTTACGATTAATATCACAAGATTGGTTTTCTAAATTTAACTAAACTTTGCGATTCATTTTCTAACTTTATCTAACAAAAGTTTATTATTTTTTCAAATTTTAATCAAATTATACAAATAAATAATTCATTACCGAACATAAATCATTCTATGGCATCTACGAACGTGAAGTATAAATTCTTATAAATTTCAAGCAGCAAATTTTTGTGCATAGAAATGGTTTTCGTCGCAGAATTAGCATCACGAATAAACAATTAAAACTAAAGTTAACCATCTCTAAGGCTAAAATTGATGAAAAAAATCCTTTTTGCAAATTATTTGAGGCTTTTTGCTCTATAAATGCCTTGAGTTGTTCTACTGGCATATGACTACTTTACTGATTTGATATTATTTTCAGACAATATTGAAATCATAAAATTATAAAATAGTATGGACTTATGAAATTCGACGACAATTTTTTCCCTGCCATTTATAGCCTCGATAACCTAAAAAGATCTTTTGGCACGATAGTATTATTTGACGCAAAGCTACCATTTCAGCTTGATGTTCTGCTGCAAAAATGTTACATCCTTTTATCTATTACTTTCCCTCAAAAACTTATTTATTTGACTAATTTATTGAGAAGGAAATTTTTCTGAGACCAATTTTTAACATTATAGGATCTAACGAATAGTTTATTTGAATGGTCAAGTGTTGTTTTTTGCAAAATGTAAACCCGCGAACGATACCGCATTATATTATCGAACTCAATTCTTCACGATGATTTAGATCTATTAAGCATAGACTGAAATAGGTCAGTTGTAGTTTGATTAATTTTTAACCGTTATATCTGTCGTTAATTATGATTATAAAATAATTATATGTATTAATGAGGAATCAATAATTAATTCTTGAGGATTAAATGTCCAACATCCACACGATGCGGCAAAAAAATTTTTACATTATATTCATAAAACAAATACATATAAGATATATTTTAGATATTCAAGATGAACTGATTATCATGAGTTTGTTTTTCGTCCTAAATCTAGAATTTTTCTTCTTCATATATATCTCGGAAAAATATCTCGATAAACAGATCTTTAAAGTCAATAAATTATGGTCAGACAAGAACAGAGAAAATCTTATATGCAAGAAAATAGGTAAAGTTGTTATTTTTAATTTATTAGATAGCATAATCACAATAGCTTATTTTTATTTCCTTTTTTTATGCCCAAACAATAGCAGGTAAGCCATCTTCTATAAAAAGCAATATATTCTTAGATGAAAATAAACTCAATGGTTAGCTAAGATTTGTGAGTTAAGCACCAATTGATGAGCAATCAGTTAGATTCCTAGCTGGATATAACCCCTACACACATGTTCTGCGTCAGCTCATCTGCATAAATGACGCAACTATCACTGGCAACGACTATCTATGTAATTTTATATGCAAACTGGAAAGGAAAATAAATCTTTATACAAATGTAGGACAATTTAGTAAGAAATATTTAAACACAGAACAATATAATTTAATATCAATTTTGTTGATGGAACCTATTATGCTAGCTGCACGTGAGGATTGGGTTGAGATAAACTCAATGTTCAAAATTATTATAAAATATGCTTAATTTTTTCACTTATCTTTTTGAGCTTTATCTAAATCTTATCGACCTTTTTCCCAATACTTTTAAGGGGTCATCATAATCAAAATTATATATTAAAACGGTAAAATCTATATTTTAGGACCAACCATACTCATTTTTAATGCTTCAAGGTGAATTAAAGAGGCACAATAAGCTTAATCAGGGTTTAGTCATCAGTGTATAGACTATGACCTTACATTAATGATGCTGTTTAAATCTTTTGCAGTGCTTCCTTGCCTCCGATAAAACGCTGAATGATCCGAATCAACCTAGTCGAATATAACCTAGATATTTTTGACAGTTAATTCAGTCACGAAGTAAAATTATTGCAATAAAAAATTGTCAATAAATAAACGCAGAGGAAAAAGGATACATTATCAATCGATTTTTGTGCATAGCTTATGCTTATAATATTAGTCTCAGCCGCACATATTATTCAAAATTATCAGTATTTAGCCTTGATATACTCTCTTGATCACCTAAAATAAATTTAGTGATAATATTTACAAAAGATAAGGGCCTTTAAATTTAATTTTTTTACAAGTGCACTAAGATTTTCATTAGATTAATGCAAACAGGACTAAAATTGCAAAAATAAGATATTTACCAATAATAAGGTATGCAACGTGCGTCATGATAAAAAATTATCTGAAAAGCAGTAATTTGTCGGTATTTTGAAAAAAATATGATGACTATGCTGCTCAAGAGAAGTTTTTCTCGATTCTTGGTCATGCCAAAGACCGGCTGATAAAAAATATACTCTCCTCTCGATCATATTTATAACAAAAAAGTGACGTTGTTCACGGAAACGTGAAAAAAAAGATGCAGATTCAACTTGAATTAATTGGCAATGATTTTATAGGAAAATAGCGATACATATTTAGGTGCGCAACACATTTCTGCAATGAAGTGAAAGTCAGTTCAACGAGTACATTTATCCATCATAAAGACTCTAAGGTATTGTCCTGTTAGTTACCACCTTTTGGGCACGTGCTAGTTCAATATCGGAACCTTAATTTAATGTGAGGTACTCTTCGGGTATTTTGCCGTTTAGGCAATGCCGCTTAAAAATTTATCTGTTTTTTAATGCATCTGGGAAGTTCACGGAATAAATATCTTCCGAAGTTTATTTCTTTCATTTGAGTTCATTAACGTAAAAAAGGTTTAAACGCCAAGAAAAAGCAGCAAAGAGTACTAATCAAAAAGACACATAAAAAATTCAGCTTTATTGTCACACGTGCAAAACATAATGAAAATTGTTTTGGCTCTAAGAATATTTGGAATCGTCTTTTGTAGAACTTGATATTAATATTTGCTAAAATTACTAATTTTGCGGAGTATTATGTGTCTTAAATAAGAATTAATCTAGTCTAGTGGCTATTTACATTAACAAAGAACAAAAACGAATTTTTTGGGATAATAATATATCTGGGCCTTAATCTGAGTGAAAAATAAACTAAGACATAATTACCTGGTATGCAAATTTTGTAAAAAGTATCATCCTCACCGTACTCGCGGATTTTTAGCGTATTTTGATAAGATGTAAGCCTCAAGCTCAAGCATATCAGTAGTTAATAAAATGATATTTTGATCGCCTATTAAAGATCATATCTAAAATCGTCTAATTCTTTCAGAGTAAACAAAAATAAGCTAAACTATTGGCACTATTTCTGCCGATCGATATGTCCTTACACCAAGGGATA
>JBBNEX010000509.1:0-25521 GCA_038021265.1 Cyprinella venusta | reverse complement strand
TTATTATATTTTACCAGAATGAAATCCTGAAAATAAAAAGACTCAAAAAACTTTTTTTCTTAGTGTATTTTACGTCAATGATTGATAGATCTAATACAAAATTTAATTTTTTGTCATAAATAATGCTAAAAATTTTATTAATTTTATTTTTTAGGAGTTTTATTCAATAAAAAGCCAAATTATTGACTTTTTCGACTAAAAATTACACGTAACAATTATTTTAATGTTTACCTAAAAGATACTACATCAAAGTATATTTATTTGTGCCAAATCTAAAATACTGTGGGTTAAGTTGATAAATAATTAAACGATATAATATTAGAAAATTTGCAATTTCAATAAAAATATTACGAATGAAAGTTATGCCTAAATGGCAGGATTTATTGATCATTTTAAGGATTTCGATCGACTGCATTGTAAAAAAAACTTTCACATATTTGGCTCAAAATCGATTAACACAGTTCAAGACATCTTAAACACTCTTCTAAATTCTTTAATCGATCAAAATATCAGGAAAAAATCTGATTAAAAAATAAAAGATGTCGATTTGTGGTCAGCATAATCCTTAGTTAGTTTGTTGAACAAGTTTTGGTAAATTGTAAAACTTTTAATTAAATGCTTCAGCCCTAAAACAATTTGTTATTTTTTTAATAAATAAATGACCGGCCTATATGCATTTTTTTGTCTACATATAATTAATAACTTGCCAATTTAATTGATATCCGCCAAAGAAAAGATGTAATAATTGCGCAATAAATATGGCTAAAAATATAAAAAAATTAGATTATTTCAAGTATTTTTCTGGCTAATACTCTAGAATTTTCTCGTAGAAGAAGTTCACTTACCTAAATTGTAAGTTTAATCAAAACCTGATAATTAAGTGACAATTCGTATGCTGCTATTAGTACAACATCGTTGATAGGCACCCTATGGGTACCGATAATTTCTATTATCGTTTTATATCGAGCAATGATCATATAGTCTTCAGGGGTATGGTTCTGATATGATTTTATAAGATGACTGTTGTTGTGAGTTTCGATGATTCAAAAGATAAATCCATGTCTCCAGAAGATTTTAACCCAATCCAAATCCATCCGTTGGAAGAAATAATTATAGTAGCGTTATCAAGGAAGTTAAACTGGCTCCTGACTTTTTTGCATAGGCTATGAGGATTTTGACTAGAATCCCAGGAGGTAACTGACAATATATATTTCGCATACTTTTCCATATTTAGAGCTCCTCATTTGTAGTGATGCAGTACCGTCATTATGGGTAGATTGCACCTCTGCCTGAAATCAGGAATGATAAATTACAACGATCAAATCATCCTTTGACAAATATGCTGCCATTTTAAAAAAGTCTTCATGAGTTTTTCGCCGCTTGAGTCAGTAATAAAGTCAAACCGCCTCCCCTCCAGGTAAATTTACTGACGAAAGTAAAAGAGCTGCATTCTGTTTAGAACCAATATCGATGGTCCATCTTTTATATGATACTTCTTGAACCCTTCCAACAACAAGGTCACCAATTTCCGCTTGATATCTATTTTTAGTATAAAACTGGATAAGATCTCATGAAACTAAAAAGAATAAAGTTAAATATCAAAATATTTTTGATAAAATATTCAAATTAAATATAACAAAAACATAAGCCACACAAATAACGGGAACAAGATCTCACCGGAATTCTTAAAAAGATTAAGCTTTTTGAAATACTATATTCTAGCTAATAATTATGAATCATTATGTGATAAATGTACAAAATTGACAAAATTAGTTGCGATACATCCATTGATAAGCGATTACAGTCATAATAATTAATGAAAAATGAGAAAAAACAGAGTTATGTCTGGATTAATGATAAATTGCGTCATCGATCAGACAAGAGAGAGCGTTTTAAATTAGCTTGTGACGGTTTATTAGAAATATTAATTGCGATAAAGTACTTACTTTTTATGTTTCAAAACGTAAAGTTGAATTTTTTGACATTATTATGTATTCTGAAATGTTAATTTCAAAATACATAATTAACTAAACTGAATATTTAATGAAAACATTGATATGAATCACGTTTGATCAGAGAATTAAAAATCCGAATTATGGTTAAAAAACTGGTTATGTATGCAAAATATTGGAAGAATGAGAATCTATCTGTTTTTAATCACAAATAAAAGGGATTTTCATTGAAAAAAATAAATCAGTTAAGAAAAATTCCAAAAATACAGGGTTGTGCATTTGAGTTGTCGCCGTGTGCATTAAGGTTGTCGCCGTGTGCATTTAAGTTGTCGTCATGTGCATTTAAGTTGTCGTCGTGTGCATCTGAGTTGTCGTTGTGTGCATTTAGGTTGTCGTCGCGTTCATTTGAGTTGTCGCCGTGTGCATTTAGGTTGTCGTTGTGTGCATTTAAGTTGACGCGTATATTTTTGCATTAAATATGACACTTATTAGAAATTTAATTTGCAATAAATCCATTTATACTGTTAACAATTACGGCTTAAAGAGTATAAAAATTTTTTTATTAAATATATTTGCAAGAATCACGATCTTAATAAATTTTTTAAAATCATGATAAGAAAAAAATTTATGTCAACTTGTAATCAAAAATTAATTGAAAATTAAAATTTTAACATATTTTATCAATTTAAACAAAGGGGAGTCTTTGTCGCGCTTTATCCGTCCATTCCCTCATCCTCCGATAGAAATTTGAAAAATCATATTCTGTATAGTCGGACATGATCTCCTCAACTACACGAAAAAGGTCTTGTGAATTTTGAGGACGTGTAGATGATTCCTGAATTTATTCTTTATCAACCCAAAAAACTCCTCGATGGGGTTAAGTTGGGGGCTGTAGGGTGGCAAAAACTTTATTACTGATCCGGAAGAAGAAAGGGAGTTCGAAACAACCTCAGAATGGTGGAATCGAGCATTGTCCATTACTATAACCTTTCGTAGATTATGCAATAATGGATTCAAGCTTTGGTCGCACCATTCCACCATTCTGACGGCGTTAAACGATCCCATTTCTAATTTAAACGAAAGACACCCGTTTATATCTATCGCGCAGATCATGCTGACATTTCTGCCTCTTTGAGTCGGGACAGTTATATAAGCAACTTGTCCGGTAAGGGCATATCCGTAATTAGGACATATATGCAGATTAAAACCCGTCTCATCAACAAATATAATGTCCTCATCTCGTAAGCTGAATATGTGAGAACAATATAAAAATCGTTGAGATATAACTGCCTCAGAATTTCGTGCGGCGACAACTGGTTTTAATCTCTTTCTAGTATATCCCATCGATTTTAAGTCCCTTCTGACAGTTGAGGGATCGCATTTCTGATTTTCTGGAGCATTTCGAGAATACCAATTGATGTAAGAGCATTGTTTGATGAAATGCTAAGCTCAATTTCTCGGCGTCGTTCAACATTTGGATCAGGTAATTTGCCCATTCTTGTGATTTGGTGATCAGGGTTTTCTTCCAATCTTGCGACCAGCGTTGAAACGGTTCGCATACTTAACCCAGTTGCAGTAGCGATATCTGATGTCGATGAGTTTATTGAAATCATTCTTTTTATTGTATCTTTAATCGGCTCGGTTACATAGACGTGTCGTTTTCGTGTCCTGGATTGGCGACTAGTTATGTTTTTATATATACCTTCATTGTTTAAATCCTCGGTTGTCTCTTCTTGGCTATTTTCAAAATCGTCCATTGAATAAAAATTTTCACGTGACAATGGTCTTCGATAATGGCGAATAATTTAAATTAGTTTTTTTTTTATTTGAAATTAATAGGGTTATAAGTGCCTGATTTCCAATAATACATATAGTGACAAACTAAATACACACAAAGACAATCTATATATTCACAACGACAACTCAAATGCACACGGCGACAACCTAAATACACACGACGACAACTTAAATGCACACGACGACAACCTTAATGCACACAACGACAACTTAAATGCACACGACGACAACCTAAATGCACACGACGACAACCTAAATTCACACAACGACAACCTAGATGCACACGACGACAACTCAAATGCACAACCCTGTAATAATATACTGAAGATAAGATTGGTTCTTATTCTAAAGATCATTTATTCAAAAAGAAAGTGCTTTTGAATACAAAGAGATACTTATTAAATACAATGAGAAGAATTTTTACTAGATAATCTAAATAAAACGCCAATAAAACTCTTGAAAATCTTACAGTCGTCGTTCGAAATTCCTGCCATCTCGTTCGAAATACGTGCCAGCTTGTTCAAAATACACGCTGACCTGCTCGAAATATTCGCCGTCTTGTTCAAATATACTTTTAGCTTGTTCTTAATGTACGCCGGCCTATTCGAAATTTATGCCATAATTTTAAAAGCGAAATATCGTTAAATAAAATGTTTTTTATAAAAATATTATATATTTAAAGAAAATTTAGAGTGTTAAAAGATATTTTTATTTGATTTGGGACATTATTATTATATTTTTTACAGAAAAGGCTCTCTTCTTAGTGCCTTATATATAAAATCTATTGAGTGAATGTAATACGGCCCAAAGCTTTCTTAAAAAATAATTATATTGACAGATGTATTAATTGCCGTCATTACATCTTCTAATTTTTAGGTCCTAATCTTTTGTAAATTTTTTCTAAAGCGAGAAATTTCTTCAATAGGGTTCAGCTGTGGACTGTATCTAAAATAAATTACTGAAATACCGCAATAGGAATTTTGTTTTAATGTTTTGAGAAAAGATATTCTCGTTAACGCTTTTTGATCTTCGTCCCTGTTTATTCATATTATAAGGGGCGTATACTCCTGTTGATGGGTTTTCGCACTTTTCCTTGTCTCTAACGCACCTCTCTGAACAATCTTATGTCCTGGATATGGCTTTTACAGTTTGTCCTTGATTTGACATTCTGCAAACTGTGTCGAGCTTTTCTTCTGTTATAACTTTCGGTTTTGAATTTTTTTCCATTTTGTGATGTAAATAAAAATTATAACTTGTAGGTAAAACAATAAAAATTATTTTACGAAAAACTCATATTTACAGATGCCAAAATTTTTAATAAAGAAATGAAAATCATGTTAAATTGATCATTTTTTAGATTTAAAATTAAATCGAGAAAGAATTTACTTGATTTGACAGCGTTTTCCTCCTGTTATATTTTTACACATTAATTTTATTCTCTTGATCAATGATCAAAAATGTATAATTCACGATATTTTGTGTTTATTGCTAAATTAAAAGTGTATTTTTATTTTATTATTTGATAACAACATTGTTTTGAAAATGTAACATGTTTACGCTTTCTTGTTTTTCTTAATATAATTTTTTAACTCATGGGCTAAAGAAAAAATTTGATTATTAAATCAAATCACACAAAATTTCCGCCGAATAAAAAATCTGTTTGCATTCTTTATTCGCCAATCGCTAACCGTAAATATAAATATGGATATTTTTTTCCATATATATTTAATTTAAATGTTAAAATTTCGATATATGCGTATTTTATAAAAAAAATTTTGGTGGGGTCAATTTCGAACAAGTCGGCGCATATTAAGAACATACTATAAGTATTTTTGAACGAGATGGCGCACATTTCGAATAGGTCAAAGTGCATTTTGAACAAGCCGGCGCGTATTTCGAACGAGATGGCAGGAATTTCGAACGACGACTGTAAATAAAAATAGTATTATTATAAATAATAAATCAACAGTGATATTATGTCGGTATTTTTAAAAGCGAGATGAAAAAATATAATTTAATGTCAATAACATGCACAAACTTTATCGCATGACAATTTAGCCAAAAAACTGTTTTTTAGTAGGATGAGAAACATTTTTCAAATGCTCATGAAATCGCATGCAGATTCTAACTCTGCCAATAGTCCTGGGTGTTAGTGGTTAATTTTAAAACTATTTTAGTAAATTAATGTAAAATATGTGTATCATAACCTGTTTTAAGCCCCTATTTTATTATAATTAATATCATAAATGACGAACGATGATTTAGGTGCCTGACTATCAGGCAGTGCCATTAGGGTAAAACTCATCCTACCCTAGCTCAAAGAAAAGCAACCTTGCCCGGTGAGCTTTGGTTCTCACAGTAACTTTATTGAGCCAAGAGGTTTTTTATGTACCGACTGTACATGTTTGAGATGGATTTACATGCAAAAAACATAAATTCCATAACTAACTTGGATCATTTAATTTATTAAAGTATGAGGTATTTAGGTTCAAACTAAAGGATTATGGCAGAAAACTAATTGGGCTTTAAATGATAAATTCTGGTATTTAATCAAAAATACTGAAGCAGAAATCAGAATTGGTTTAAAGCACGAAACCCTTTATGTAATAAAATGATAAACCTTTAGTTAACAATAATTAATTTTATGTAAAATTATTAGATCTATTCATGCATCTGTAATTAGATTTGAATGTTAAAATTAAATTAAAAGTCAAATATGTTATGAAGTGGCAAAACAAAACATTCACTGTGATTAAATCTAACTAATAAAAAATTTCGCAATTTTTGTAGATCAATTGTTGTTTTTTGTCATTAAAATTAATATTTAAAATAAGTTTCGAAATAATGTAAGACAATAGAATCATCTGCAAAATTATATAAATAAAATATACAAAAATATGGAAATATTAAGGGAAAACTTTAAACGAAGCTACAGGTTGCAAGTTTACATAATATTGTAATTAGAAAATTCATATTAACTGTCATGGATATTTATTTATCAAAATGTTAAGGACTTACGAATAGAATCAATTAAAATCTGCTGATAGTCCATCAATGGTAAAAACAACAAGCTGTTTCAAACTCCAAACTCGTTGAATTTACCGATAAGCTACAGCATTTGAATTATTATAAGCATAGATCAATATTTTTTAAATCAAAATGAAATTTTAAGTTACAAAAAAGCAATATTTATAAAATTATGGTGTTGAAATTACTTAAACTTAAACATTTTAGTGAGATGTCTAAGAATTTTTGATTAGTATGACGATTTAATTGGTTTTTTCCAACAAATAAGATTCTGAGAACTAAAATAGTTGATAAAAATTACAACCTTCACAAATACTAAAATTAAAACTCAATAAATCAACGTAGAATAGTCAACAGTTAAACTAACAATTTATTAACAGACTGAGATACATTCCAGTTAAATGGCTTTTCAGGCAGCATTAAGTTGAGAATATAGTGATAATTTACTTTATTCTAAAATCTTGGCTAAAATACACTTTATGATCACAAGGTAAAGGCGGTCGGGTCATTTCGGATTTTTTAGAATAATGGTGAATTTTATAATTAAATTTATAAATTCTTCACTAATTTACATATAAAATGTTATATTATTTGAAAATATAACTTAAAATAAAAAATAATTGCGTCTGTGTCGTTTAAATGATTTAATCAAATTAATAAAATAAATTTAATTTATTTTAAGTTTCCCTTTTAAGATGCGGTCAAACCTATCTTATTTCTCTGTTACGACATCCGAAACTTCTTTTCTCTTATTTAATTGTTGCAGAACTAAAATGGCGAGAGTAGTTACAAATTGTATCATTTTTAAGACTGCGTTTCGATGTTCAATCCATCTTACATCTATATCAATGATCATTAACACATTTTTTTGCTGCTAACCTTTCAATTTAGCAAATTTTGTTATGTTATCATTTAATTTGCGAATCTTATGCAAAAAAAAATGATCTTACTCGAGCTTGATTGATTTTAGATCTTTTTTTTGATTGTTTATTGGAAAAATATTTAATAATGGAAGTGTCCGTGTTATCATATAATTAGAGGAAATAGGCTTAGAAGTTTTGGTTTGAAGCAGAAATCAATGGGACCTTGATCACTATGAGAAAATATCAGATCGGCCGTAAATCTATACCAGTCAAATCTGTAAGTAGTTGAGGAAATCGAGAAGGAAGGAAAAATATTCATGGCTTTATTCACAACATGAAATCGTGAAATTTTATTTCAGATTATACTCGATAATGCAATTCTAGGATCTAGTATATATAGTGATGTTTGGCCTGAGTACTGTGGCCTTTAGAATGATTAATTTATTTACGAGATGGCCAATCAAGATGCTAAATTCGTATGGGATCACGACGTTCACATTAATACAATAGAATCAACCAGAGAAGCTTGCGAAAGATTCTACAGGCCTTTTGAAAGCAAACGATGAGAAGAATTCTTCTGTTATTCAGCCAAAAACATGTTTAAAAAGCCATATTAAGAAACATTTTTGTCTCAATTAATTAACGAAATAAAATTATGCATTCAATAAAAAATATCACTTTATTATTTTTATTTATTTATTAATTAAGTCGATTAAAACTGATATCAAATGGTTATTTTTGTTTTATTTATTCATATTTCAGAAATTAATTATTTTTTGCAAAAAAAATTAAAAATTTGAATTTGTTTTGCCCTGAGAATTACAATTTGAGATGTAATGAGTATTAGTAAGCGAAAAAAATTAAATCAGAATTCTTGAATAATGAAAACCAAAAAAAAAAAATAAATTATAATGCGCAAGTGCTCACGCCGCACAACAATGGCGCTGTGATCATAAAGTGTATTTTAGCCTAGAACACGACTACTCTCAATTATATTTTAGGAAAGGTAAAGGATTTATCTAACAAAGAGTTTGACAATGTAGCCTTTAAAATAAGAATCATTCATTGAACACACTCATTGTATCAAAAAGTCAAAAAACACGCAGTAGAAATAAAAATCAAAAATTTTATAATGTGAAATTGATCTATCGTCTGTGGGGCATATCTGTCAAAAATAGTGTCATAGAGACATTTAGCCTCGTTTGATTCTAAATTTTTTAAAACATATAACCGTAAAAATTTATTACGATAAAACCCGATTGATCTTGATTCATAAAATAATTGGAATAAATTTGTTCTTCTTTTTAACTACAAGCCTGTATTAAATCGAAATTTTTAAACTCCTGATAGGATAATTAATGCTTCATTTACCTTCTTAAAAATGACTAAATATTTAGGCAGGTAAAAATTAATATTGGTACATTTTGTAGGAATTTTTAAATAAAATTTGACAAAGCTCATTGTTATATTATGATGTCACGCGTTACAATTCAGACCAGTTGAATAGTTTGGGTCTTTTAAATAATGAAGCATTTGCTTAGGCGATCAGAATTGTAACTCATATCATATATGCACAGAAAATGAGTATATTACAGTTAGTTAAGACATTTTTTGACCAGTGATGATTGTTATGATTACCAAAAAGGATTATTAGATAAATTGATGAAGGACATCAGGTTAAGAAGCTATAAATTATGTGACTTCTAGTTTTTTAAGAGGATATACGTTAAAGATAAGAACAATTAAGTCTACGTTACAATCAAAAATTTCAATAGCCTTTCATTCACATTTTGTTAACAAACGATATAGATAATAATGTGATCTTAGATAAGTTCAATTTATTATTATATAATTATACAGCTTTTAAAAAGCCGATTGATCAATTTATAGCCATTATAACATAAGGCTTATAAATACAAAAGTATAACGACGATCCTTTCATAATAAATCTTGCCAGTAAATTTGATAACGAAATTGGTGATTATAGAATAATTTTACATAATAAGTTTAAAGCTAGGAATAAAAAACATATCACGTATGTGTAGAACCTTGTGCAATTAAATAAGTTGAAAAATAATTCACAAAGATAGCAATAATAAAACGAGTGAGTGAATCAAACTTCAATTTGCAATTGCAGGTTGTTAGAATAAAACAACCCTCGAATGGTATTAAAAAAATTTTCCTAGGAGCTACGATAACACTACAATGTGACAACACATCAACCATTTATGATGTAATCGAAACTTTTTAGCCAATTATGTGTTGATCTTGTTAAAAAAAAACACATAAATAAATGCCTAAAATTTTAAATATCGATACACCCTTCCCAATTTTATTTCAGCTAAAAAGCCAAAAAACATTTTTACGTCAATGCATGTGTGAAATACGACAAAGAATCTAAAAGAGGATCGTGAAGAGTAATAAATAGTTATATTATTGGGATTTGTGGGAGAAGTAATTGAAATAGCGTGATCTCATGGCATCAAATTTTTCCTTACATTACTGTAATGCACTAAACTATGTTCAAAGTTCCTCTAAAAATTTTTACTTGTATAATAGATTATTAAATCAATAAAAAATGCCGAGTACAATAACGTACTTGTTTGTTTCTTGAATAAAAGCATTTTAAAATATTTACAATTTAAATAATTTTCGACGAATTTTTGATAATTACATGATCAGTTTGATGTTTTATTTTGCAATAATCAAATGAAATATGCGTTGAAAGATGTGATAAGTAAATTTCTGAGTAAATACCGCGGAAATTATGTTTAAGTTGAACGAATATAACTATGAAATTGAATTTATATAATAAAAAATTTATGGAAACTTATAGCCTTAAACTCATTAATGTTAAAATTTGAGAAAATTTGTGGAATTTTTAAATAAATTAATTATCTATTACCTTGAGTTTATTGGATTTACACAGATAAGCTTGTCGATTTTTCACAGTAACCCAAAACGGATGAAAAAACACACGAATCTTTACTGAAGGTATTGTAACCTCTATGAATAGTAACATTTACAAACTTCATTACATTTTCATCTTTTGCCAAATAATCAGCCGGTAGAACCAATTTTTTAGATTCCGATTTTGGTATGGTCGACATTTCTTCATCGCTACTAGAAAATGAGATGTGTAGCATTGTCTAACTGGTTAAACGATGTTTATAATTTATTAATTTTCATTACGCATGCTTTTTAAATGATGGCCATTTTTTTAATTTTCCGGCCATGTTGAATTTATGAGCAATATTAATCCAAATTTAGCAGCGATTGGAGAGAAAATGAATTATTTTGTAAGGCTAAAATATAATAATAAAGCAAAAATTTTTAATTCTCAATAAATTTTATTGTGGAATATCAATTAATTGAATTGTTCTAGACGTTCTTTTGTCTATTAGAAATGATTAAGCATAAAAAGATTTTTTTACATCGAACATCATTTAGATATTTAATTAAAATATTGCGATTCGTCGTAATGAAAAATATATGCAAAGGAATGAACCAAAAAGTGTTAGTTTCTTTAAGATTAACAAAAAATTTTATCTTTTGCTCTAAATATCCACTAATCTGCTTAAAAATAACTTATTTTGTTGAATTATGTAAAAAATTGAGCTAATTTTGAACGGTTATTAAAAAAACTACCACAAACAACTTAGGATAGATTTAGTGAATTACAAAGCATCAATTAGTATAAATGCACTGTAAGAAAGACTCTTAGTTTGTAGTAATTTATGGCTAAAAAGTCTAATACTGAATCATTGAAATGGAAAAGCGGTTGCTTGTGAGACGAAATTACTTGATGCTGATACATTAAGTAATTTGAAAATCGTGAACAGAAAAATTTATTTGTGGGAATCCAGTCTTTTATGATGTGGTGTGTTAGTTCAAGATAAATTAATCCAAAAAAAATTATATGCTTTTAAAAGGGATTCTAAATATATTTGCATCGTTTAGTTTTAATTTTTTGATAATTCACCAATAAATATTTTTATTCCTTTTGTTCGTTTGAAGTTATGCGCAATCACTATACTTTCCTTCTGGAATCTTGTGAATATAATTAGTTTATTTTACCAAGAATTTTGATAAATTTTTTAAATAACTGATGTTTAAAAAGCTATTCAATAGGAATTTTTATGATAAAGTAGAGCGAGGACTTTGAACAGATTAAAAATTGAAAAATAGAGTTTAGATTTTGGGCCTTTTTCGTGTCGAAATTTAGAAAAGGTTGTTCTTCTTTAAAAAAAATAAAACCAAGATGAAGTATATTTTTGATGATCTGACGTAAAATAGTTCACATATTTTATTTCTGTTAACTTAATCAAAAAGATTGATAATCCTGTATTTGGCTTAGGCTAGTTTCTGTAAAAAGTAGAAATAGATGGATCGAAATTTTTAGTAACATGATCCAAAGATGTAGTCGTTTTTTTTCAATATACATCGTTTTAACAGTCTTAAAAGCAAGGAAAGTTTTTATGAAAAGATGTCGAAGTTATCTAAAAGCAAACATCTGACAAGTCAGATACGAATTTCATCACATTATTATATGGATATTAAACAATCATATCGAAAAAATTACAATTCAATCCATAAGTTAGAAGAGATCATATTTTTAAGGTATGAAAGGCATGATTCGATAATAAACTGTTTGATTTCAGACAATTAATACAAAATATTGGCAGACAATGTTTGAAATGTCTTTTCGAGGATGATTCCCAGGTGCTTTTTGTTTTTATGCTTTATTTATTTAATTTTTAAAAAAAATATAATAATTTCTGACTTAAAAGGATTATTATTCAATCCATTAAAGGAACTATTTTCATAATAATATTGTGTCAATTATAGCTCATATGCAATTCAAAAATTCAAGTAACGTTAATGACTAATAATATGATATGATTTCTAGCATGTCAAGATCGATAGATTCAATTTTTTTTGTAAAAGAATTATACGCCTATAGAAAACTATGAACGCAACGTAGAATATTTTCCGAATCCTTAAAATTAGCATATAATGGAATCATGCCGATGTTTTATTAACAAATGATCTTTTTAGCATTGCACACATCAAGATATTAGGTTTCAAAATTATGAAAAATTATCAAAGTCGATGAGGATTGACTAATTGCAAACAGAAGCACCTGATCCAAAAATAGTCTTTTTTCTTTTAGAAATAACTTAAAAATTAAAAAGAAGAAGTTATAAAAATATTTTTTTTTATGATAATCAAGATAAAGCTTTTAAATTACGTATAGCAATTGTTTCCTGTAAAATTTTTTATTTGTCGTTGTTTTTCATTGATTAATGGAAATAGAACTGATTTTAATTACGAAAAAGATTGTTGTCATTAGTAATGTAAGCGTATTCATCCCAAAGCATCATTTAAACATTTCAGGATCTATTTGAGAATTTTTGGTAAATAATTTGCGGTATTGAAAGGATAAATGAATGCAAAACCCGGTAAGAAATTAAAAAATTAATAAAAAATACTGAATTATTGCAAACAATACCGAATAATTACTAGGCAACTAAAAGTCTTAATATTTTTAAAAAGAGACTAAATTAGGATTATAAAAACATTTTCATTGACATTTAGATTAATAATTGAAGAAAACATAGGACAATAATATATATTTAGAACAATATTATTGTATTTATGGTACATGGGAGAGAGTGTTCTTCCTGCCAATATGTGAATGTGAAGATGAGGTACCATTTGAAAGGCATCAAATCCATTATTGATTACAAGTCGATAGCCATTCGTGATTTTTTGTTGTTTAACAACATCACGTACGACTTTCATTAAATGACCCATAAGCTTAGGTTAGATTAAAATCACACCTCAACATCATTGTCATTCATATCAGAGACTGTGACGATTGGTTTTTTTGGGATCACCAGTAGATGAATAGGGGTCTGAGGTTCAATATCTTTGA
Source organism: Cyprinella venusta (assembly GCA_038021265.1). Taxonomy (NCBI): domain Eukaryota; kingdom Metazoa; phylum Chordata; class Actinopteri; order Cypriniformes; family Leuciscidae; genus Cyprinella; species Cyprinella venusta. Next base: position 11,944 of record JBBNEX010000509.1, on the reverse strand, counting down.
TCACAATAGCCTTTAGTCAAATAATATTACCAACCTTATCATCTTCGTAAATAAATGTTGCCGGCTTTTCCCTGTCGATTATTTCTGAGAATATAGACTTTGTTTTTTGTGTCATGGATATTTTAGAACTAAAATATGAACTTAATTTAAATTATTTCAACTGAAAAATACAAAATCCTTTGACAGGCGCAGATTAAATTTTCGATAATCCATAGCTTATCTACTTAAAAATATATTGATAAAGGTATTAAAATGGCGTTATTAATTGAAAATATAGGCCTTTACTAAAAAATATATAAAAATTTTTTCTAAAGTTAGTCAATACATTAAGCCGCAAACCAGGTTATAAAAATTTATTGGAGCGTAATCTTTTATCCTTAATATGTGAAAATGTAGATAGAGATATATTTTTCTTACAATTTGACTTCGGTCTCTTGCTGTGTGCTACGAAAATTAAAAATTATTAATTCGAAAATTGAAATATCATTGAAAATAATTAAAATATCTAGGCTACTAAGATATTTGATACTCGTAAAACAAAGGTGATAATCTTTACTTATTTGTCCTACAATAGGTTGAATAAAGCGTGAATTTTAACAAATTTTTATATAATTAAAGGTTGCGCATCGTTTCAATGCTTTTTGCCTACAAATGCAAGCATGATTGACCAGTCCTTCACTACTAAGACCTAAAATATCCTTATTAATATCTTAAGTTTTTAAATGGTGTTCTTCTTGAAAGTATTGAACAGGATCATTATCAATTAAATGACATATGTAATTGAAGCGTTTACTTTTACTGCTTTAAACATTGATTAAAGGCCCTTAGAGTTAAATTACCATTATTTAACAATAAATACTTGCTAATTTAAAAATGATAATACTAATAATAAATCTTGGTCACATCATATATTTGAAGACATAATTATTTTTAATTAATTTTTTTCTGAATCAAATATTTTATTGCATACAGCATCAAAAAATTATAAGAATGTGAAACTTTTTTAATAAAATTGCAAGTAATTCAAAATTTATTTTAGGGTTGAAACTAAAATATATAATTGTGAGATAGATGTACTTAATTTTTGTCACAAGTACAATCGTTGTTATCTCTAATCTGATGTATCAAAGACCTAAAGAGGGTTAATTTCCTTTCTTTATCCTTTACTGGCAGTAATAGTTGCTTTTACAAGAAATCAGACACTAATTTTGTCTCAGGAGTAGAATAATGTGTAGGGACCTAGAATCGAATCGATTTGACGCATTCTTTTAATTATGCCTTTGAAAGTTTTGCCGAACTTTATTCGGTAATTAAACTTTATTTTGATATTTCAAAGTAAGAATATGCTTGATCGTATAATTTCATTGATTATGACAAAAGATCTTATGAAAAATCTTAGGTTTACTTCTAAACGTTTTTACTAATTATTTAATCAGCTATGTATCGATTAACGATGCAGAGAAATTCGGTGTAGATATTTAAGAAATTAATTAGTTTTAAAATGATACTTAACTAAAACATTACTCGTATTTAGCCGCTTCTCTTGATTTTTGCGAATTCTCTACGTTATGAAAGACAGCTTATTGACTCATGGAAGGTACCAGACATTTTAATACAATAATACTATGGCCTGTCAGCTAGATCATGATTCGAAAAGTTCGAATCAAATATTCACAAGGCCCTATAATATTACTATGTGTGGTCTAATGTGAGCTTATTTTAATTTTGTCCGCACCAATAAAGCATTCTCAGAAATTTAAAAAAATAAATAATTATATATTTTATGAATTTGGGAATTCAAGATATCCTAATCATTTACGTAATTAGACGTTATATAATTAATTCTGCAAAAATGATAGAATGTGTGAGAAAATCGTAAAGTAGTTTAAAATCTTGTATCGTGCAAGAAATTTAACAATAACAAAGCTTTAATTTTTTAAGCGATTTTTATTTTTTGATTTACGTCTTTTGTTGACAATATATCTAGTAAGTTCACTTGCTGTAGAAACATTCGAAATCCAGGAAGATTGGCATCAGAGTGAAAATGTGGACTGTTTAATAAAATATTGATGAAACTTGATAGGAGCAATTTGCTTGAAATAAATATACCCGGTTTTAACTTCTTTTAGGTCCACCGTGATTATCTTTTTGATCCACCATGCTTTTCTTTGAGATCCACCGTGTTTTTCTTTCAAATCCACTTTTCTAACCGACGAAAATTTTAATTACTTTTATATTTAAAAATTAAAAAACATTAATAGACGGAAAAATAGAGGTTTTTAATGTATTAACACTTTTCAATATCTTATAAGCAAGGAAACGGTCTAAACATGAGTCACGATGTGAAAAAATGTTTGATGGCTGCAGATTTGAATTTGCATTAGATGCTCTTGTCATCCTTTTCATAAGATCTAGACGTTTAGTTGGCTGTGTATTTCTGCGAAAATTTCCTTGCACTTTTGCGAAAAACCTCCTCGCTAGTATTAAGAAATGTGAAATACAGCGGCAGAAAAAATTACTGGATGTTGGCATATCAAGGGAGTTTTGATGTTTTGTAAATGTTTAGACCGTCAATTACATTCGGAAACTGTTCACAATTCCGTTCTGTGCAAGAAAAAGTATTAATGAAGTCAATTAATATTTCACTGCTCACAGAAGAATTTATTGCTTCGTAGGGAACCATATTTGCACCACTGATCGCAAGAATCATTGTTAGATTACGTTTTCTCTAGCTCCTACTCTCGTCAACAGCTATATGAATAACCTTTAGAATTTTAATATAAATTGCTTTTATTCTCTTCGCATTATAGTTTTCCTCGATTTTAAAGGCAAGAAAAAATGTGCGGGCATTAAGTGGATCATAAAGAAAAACACGGTGGATCTAAAAGAAAAACATGGTGGATCTAAAAGATAATCATGGTGGATCTAAAAGAAGTTAAAACCCGGTAATTAATAACTGCAAAAACAATATTATAAAAAAATCGATAATAAAAATAGCTGACTTTACAATTGATTATCTGATTCGATTTTTGGCAACAAGGAGTTCAGGAAATAGTTTATTGTAAGAAATATAATAAGCTTGATTAAGAATAAGAAAACGGTTTGAGTTACAGATACATTTAGACCTCACATGGCGCACTTAATTTGTTCTAGGAGTAAGTTCTTTATGCGAAACTATCGTTATGCGAAGCATGTCCTGCACTAAAATACAATAAAAAAAATTAATTTGTATATCAAGATAAAAAATTAAAAACCTCGGCTTGAGGCAATTTTGTGTGTTGATATCGTTAAATCTAAAGAAAATATGATTATTCAGGACAAACGTGCGCGCTTAAGCGAAATAGTGGAATCTGATTTTGTTAATTATATGAAGCAAATTTCATTATGCGAGCTATCTATTAGCAAAAAAAAAGTATGCTTTGCACATCGTACGTTGTCCAAGTTGTACGTTATGCGAGGTATCACTGTAATAAGGCTTTTTATTATAATTGTGCCTATTTTTAGAGACAATTAATAATTATCTTTCTTTCTTTTTTAAGAAATATTTATTCAAAATTGTTTAAAAATAGAGAAGAAAAAAATTTTTATTTCTAGATTATTTTTAATTTTTTTCCAACCACCTGAGGGAATCTTTCTCTGCACCTTAGGTCTCTCTGCTAACGCCCAGATCACTGCCTTCTTAGAGAATTTACTGGTGGGACTTGGGGACCAGATCGTGGTCCTAGCTTATACTTCCTTCCCCGCTTAGACACCAGACACAGCCAGCTCTGGTAGGGTGGGATTTGGCATCTTCCGCACCCACTAAACCCTCGCGTTGCGTGCGGCCAATAGGTCCGCGATGCCGCAAGCGGCGTCCGCTTTCTGGTTAATTTTAATCATTATTGCTTTAACGATAATAGCACTAATGACATATGCTTCATATTTTTTTAAATTAGAATGAATCTTAGTTTAAAATAAAAATGATTAATTTGTTACCTTGGGATGATTCCTTAATATTTAAGCCATTTTAAGTAATTATATAATTGAACATAAATTTTTTTACATTTGATTTTTGTGAAAAAACTGACATGGCCGAAAAATGTCGAAGTGTTATATTTTTGCTACCTATAGCATGAGTAGAGCACTTCTATTCACAAAACGCAAAAAAAAACGAAAAATTGATCATTAATCGCCAAAATATTAAAAACGAGCTTTTTCTCTCTTATTTGATGTGATGACGAAGAACTAAAGAGACCAAACGAGAGAAATTTAATTAAATAGCAACATATTTAAAATTAAGAAATGTTGATAATATTTCAGAATTTAAAAACTATCTTAAAAAATTTCGCCTGTTATTTTTTTATCTCTGTTTTGAATTAATATCTGAGTAACAACCTTCCTTCCCTTATTATTTAAAAAAATATCAAAACTTAATTTTAAACTTGAAAAATAAAGCCTAAAAATTTTAAACTTGAAAAATAAAGCCTAAATTAAAATAATCATAAAAGAGAAACAATCAATGACATAATGCAAATTAATTGATAAAACCTTCTTGTATAATTTTTTTTCAAATTGAAGCGCAAAAGCGCTCCAGTAAATACACATTATACACAATAAAGGCTTTAAAACAGAAGCCGGCAAACTTTTTTTTCCCCACGGCACAAAAAATTTTTACATTTTATTCAGTCGAACTTGTAAAAATTAGAAAAAAAATTTTTTTGAAATAAAGAAGCGAGAATTAAGACGAATTTTTAGCGGGATTAAATTAACTGTTTCAAATAAAAAATCCAATCTATTTTATGGATCTTTTATCGAGAAGTCATTCAACAGGTCGCTAAAAAATATTTGATCATTTTTAAGCATTATGATTAATAATCAGATTCTTATAATTACCTGTGTGTTGATTTTTGTTATCTATATAAAATTTTATTTATTGATTTTGTGCAAATTAGAGACTGAGATGATTATTTTGACAAAAGATATCACACATTTATGTTTTTGTTAATGCACTTAAGGAATTAGATCTAATTTCCTTATGTTACTATTTAATCTAGAAGGATTTAAAAATTAAGGATTAAAAATAACTCAGAGTTCAATCGAATTATAGACATCTTTAAATTTTGTTGACGACACTCTACAAAGTTAAAACGGCACAAAGTTTACCGACCACTGCGGTACAGCATCAAATTAATCCTCAAAGAGCAATTCCGAGTCAGCTTTAATAAATTTTCTCCTTTTTTCATCTATCCGAGAAAAATTATTTGGTGCATTCATGAACGTTCAACAAATATAATTTTTGAATAAAATAATAAAATTTGCTGATTTATTGTAAATAATTTATACTACGATAAGTGGCACTAAAAGTAACAAAAACGGAATTTATATCGGTTATATTTTAATCTTAACCTGTAAACAGTGGCTGCTAATAAATAAACAAATTTATGTTTATACAAAATCAAATAAACCCAATAATTGAAATCAGACAAGAAACATCAGGAGAATAATATTACATTCAAAAATTATCATTATTAAGCTCCATGAAGAGAGAGTTTTTTCCCCGCCAGTATGTGAATATGAAGATGATGCACAATTTGACAGGCATCCGAACCGTTATTTATGACAAGTCTGTAGCCATTAGTGATTTTTTCCTGTTTTACAACATCTCGGACGACTTTCATCAAATGACCCATCAGCTTTGATTATGTTAAAATCATGCCTCAATATCATTGTCCTCCATATCCGAAACTGTGACAAGTGACTTCTTTGGGATAACTAGCAAATGAATAGGGGCTTGAGGGGCAATATCTTTAATCACTATAGCCTTTTGTCACAAAATAATCCCAACCTTATCATCTTCGTAGATAAATGTTGCCGGCAATTCTCTGTCAATTATTTGGGAGAAAATAGACTTTTTCACTGATTTCATTTATTATTTTGACTTTATCTGAAGAAAAGGGTCGTAAAGAACAAGAGGTTTTAAAGCACGCGCAGATCCTCAAGCTAAATTCAGGTGCTAATTTAGCTTCCAATAATTTTTTTTATTATTCTCTTAAACTTTTTAGGTCAAAATGAAAGTTTTTAAGACATAAAATCTGAAAATATATTCATCCTTAAATGTTCATCCGTTGTCCACCAAGAGCCGCTTTTCAGAGCTAATCTAAACCAAAAAATTGTTAATTTTTTGTGGCACATAGCTTTATTACAATTAATGCACTTAGAAATGGTAGAAAAAATCTTTTAATAATTATTATGAATTATATTCTGATTTTATTTGCGTGTTTAATATATTACATCCAAAAATCTATAAAAAAATATTTCTTGTGCTTAATCGCTACATAATGTAGAGTAGACTATCCATCACAATTATTGCAATGTAAGATCAATTTAATTACATTTGTACATAAAAATGTTACAATGATTGACTCAAAAAGTACTTTTTGTTAAAAATCCTTAGTTATATTTTATGAGGTCAGAAATATTAATTGGTTTTACAACATAATTTTGAGATCTTTGGTACTTTTTTAACTTTTAGATCCACCGAAAGGGCCAATTTGATTATTTATTGTCTGATAACTTCTTTTTTCTATCAAACCCAAAGAATTATGGCCTAAGAAACAATATCAATTATTTTTAGATCAATATGCTCTGTTGATATTTGAAATTTGACTAAAACGGATGATAAAAGATGGTAAAAGCTTTCAAAAAAGTTCATTGCGCACAAATAATTTATGGCCAATTCAAATAAAAGGATTTACGTCATTTTTTAACTGAAATGTGTGTAAATAATGTAAAATTTAAGTTTAAAAATGGAAGATTAATTTTCGTAGAACGTACCATAATATCCTATAATTTTAATTTAAGATCAATAAACTACACATTTTGCACTATTTATATCAATCATTTCATAATATGAAAATGTATTTATAAATAATATGTGAATAATTGTTGAAATAACAAAAATTTGTATCCGTAGTAAAATAAATGTGATTCAATCATTATTCAACGTCATTATTAATGGTTAAAAGCTTTCATTAATCATAACCAAAATAGTTATTAAAATCAATAAAATTGTTTAGTCTTTTAAATTTGGGCCTTATTTGTCCTGTTTAATATAGTCATGTCGATATTCTTTGTTAATTATCAACACATTCGTGGTCTGAGCTAAACTTTTTAAAAATAGGATTTAAAATCAAAATATTGCCCAAATTATCCTTTATAAAATACAATATCTTAAAATATAATGTGTGAATTATGGTGTCACACATTACCTAAAACTTTAAAAAATATTTATTTAATTGGAACAGTCGAGTCCAAAGCGCATATATTTTCTTGCTTTATCAATTGCACTTATCAGGTTTCGGCTGTATTTATATTTTTATTGTAATAAATCAAAATGACAAATAACTTAGTATTTTTCGTTAATTTTTTGATAATAGTTAAGAAAAATATTTTGATTTTGTTTAAAATCGAAAGAATTTTATTCTCAATTTAAATTTTTAATTAAATCTCATGACCTTAGGCTTTGAAATTAGGAAACAACTTATTATATTATTTCACTCAAGTTTAAAACTTATATCATCTGATAAAATATCAAATAAGTCATATAAAAAGCTAAAATTTCTAAATTATGTCTTTATTTAGAAATTTCGCTGTCTTTAAAGAGTTCAGTTTTATCATAATGATCTTTTGATTCTAATGTTAGTTAAATATATAAGCACAATCGAATTTTGGAATTAATCGTGATTCGTTTGTTTTATCTTGCCATCTCACTGTTGAGTATGTCGTATTATGATAATAAATTATTAAAATTAAATCAGAATTGATTGTTAAGAATTTAAGCAACTTATAAGACAAAGAAACGCCGAATTAAGGATTCAGCAGCAAATAAGTTGAATAAAATAGATGGTTAAGTTGTATTTAAAGTTGGTTACGTGACAGAGTTCGTCAAATTTTAAAAAGAGAATATTAGAATCATAATTATTTATCTAGTTAGAGTTTTTAAGGTCTCTGAGTGTTGAATCTCAACGAAAATCTAACATTTTTATCAAAAACAGAAATTTATAACAATTCGAGGGAAAATTTAAATTTAAATTTGACATGCCTACAAGCACAAGATTTAACACCAGGATATTGGGTTTAAAATCAAAACAGTCCATATCTATTAAATTAATACGATGCTTGTGGATAATTAATTGGCAGAGTTATTAAAAATCTTTTGATACATTTGATATAATTTATAAAAAAACAATAGAATGAGGTAGATTCAGAAAAATAGATAGTTTGTATGAATAATCCTAGCTGAATACCATGTTACTTATTTAAATATATTGTTTTTTAGCCCTATTGTCACTATTTTTCCGCGATTAAATTTTTGAAATAATTTTGCAAGACCTTATTTACAATTTTTAATCAATAAAGCCATATTTAAATCTGATGAAGTTTTCAGATTAAATCAAAAAGATTAGAGCGACCTAATTTTTTCGAAATCCAAATTGACTAGAGTTATTGAAATTTGAGGCGAAAAGCCTTCACATAGGCTGAATTTTAGTAAAATTTTGATTTCTTTTAGAAGTGATTTAGCTTATTTGTATTTTGTTATAATTATAAATGATCGTATTACACATCTTTAATGATTCATTCAAAGATAAAAATTAGTTTCGGCTCATTTTTAATGCTTTTAATATATGTTATAGTCAAAATAAAAGAGTATTTTCTTTATTTTTATGCTCAAATTGAAAATTTTAGAATCATTTGGTTATTTTTGACACAAATAAATAGAATAAAAAATATGAACAACGGCAGAAAAATATGAGACAAAGATTTTAGTTTACTTTATAGTGTTGTTGATCAGTGTTTTAAAGAATTCAAAACGATTTTTGGATAATAAATTAGAGTGAACACTTTTTTACTTTAAGATGGACAGAAAACCGTCAATCAAATGATTATCAGCGCATAACAATTTTTATTTTGTCAATGACGGAGGATTAGTGCAAATAAATATTTACATGACGATAATAATATGCTTGTGGTTAAAGCTTAATTAATTTTTGCGAATCTTTGTGGCTGATAATCTTATTCTTGGCTTCTAAATTCGGTGATATTTTTGAATAATTGATAGAAGGCTTTAAGCGAAAAAACTAGTTTAAATGACAAAAATTTTAAATTTTTTTACGTGCTACTCTATTTGTTCTTATTTTAAGGTGCAGCGATTGATATTTTCTTTTTAAGCGAATGCATATTACTAAAAATAGGTTAATAATCACTCCCTTAATCCAAAAGACAAACTAAACAATTACTTATAGGCGTAATTTTTATAATATTTGACGTGGTACATCGAGATATTTTTATTAATTTTTTATATGATCAATTTTCCCTTTTCTTTATAAAATACGCAAAGATTATCATTCATCATGAGATAGATCTATAAATATTTGCCTGAAAAATGGGATCAGCTGCAAATGAAACCATTCATTAATTCAAAAAAACAGCAGAACTTTTATCAATTTTCAAACTAACCTTTTTTTGAGATTTTGATTTCCAGCCGTGATCGAATAGGCTCAAAACAACTCTCTCATCTCATCTCTTATACATTTTATCTAGGATGGTTGATTAAAAAAGCATGTATCTTAAGTTCCTTATTTAATTTATGGTTAGATTTTTTAAAGGAAGTAATAAAAATGATTAAGTTACAAAAATGACTAATTTGACTATTGTTGATTATATGCGTACTGATGATTAATTAGCTGACGAGCAAGAATGCTTGTTTACTTAAGACTTAATAGGGTGCCTGTTAAATCTTAATGTTTACATTTTTGTAACAGATTATAAGGGAATTTTTTCAAAATGTCTGATATTGAATAGGATAGAACTTTAAAAGCATAATCTTTGATCATTTTTAAGATATTTTACAGAACAAAACTGTGTATCGTTCGTTTCTTATTATTATTGGGTATTGATAAATTATTTTAGAAGCTTGCATGATTATTTTTTTTTGATCGGCATCGCAGAGAGTTTTGTTAGCAAAAACGGATAATAGAATGCCGATTAAGATTAAGTCAAAGTTCGTGCAAATATTTAGGAATAATCATCTTTGACACCATTAGTGTATGACAAAATTGGGAAAGGTTTTTAATATTATTATGTTTTAGAAAGAAAAGGGAGCCTTTCAATTTGATAGTTTTGATTTAGACTTTGCTGCCGATGAAGGTATTTATCAATGGATTAACAAACGTAGAATTAGAAGATTTTGACTTTGATGATAAAAAAACAGCTGAAGATGAGGCATTGGAAGCAATAGAAGGCGTGATTGATGCGGACTCAGATACGGCGTTGGAAAGTGATATTGAAGATTTCCAGTTTAATGAATCTGGAGATGTTCTGGATGCCGACTATAATGATTATGTTATGCTTGAAGATGAAGAAGGGAACGAGTATAAAGATAATTTCGGGTACTATTTTCCCCTTTATTAGTAAAAATCTCATCAAGGCTGACTTGAAAAAAGAGGTACGTTTAATGTAATAAATTTAGACACGTATTAAGGCTTTATTTAATTTTTAGAGGCTTCAGCTGAAAACACTTTTCAAAATTTATTTGTAAAAGTAATTAATTTATTTTATAATCAGATCAACGTTTAACTCTAAGCCAGGATACAATTTTCTGGAAAAACCCGGAACTGATGTTCGGCTAAATTCTGATGAAATTAAATCATTTGAAAATTTAGGTTAGTGATTATTTCCATAATTAAAAATCCTCAAGCTAAGGCATAATTCGAGAATCGTAAACTTGAATCAATTGAATGGCAAATATAATAATTTTTTTGCATGTTGTAATTAAAAACTATTTTTGAAAAAAATAACTTCAAGCTAATTTTCTTGGTTCTAGAATACATATATGTTATACCTGATAAAATTAAATTTTAATTTTCTATATATTTTGCAATATCCCTTGTTTCATATGAGGCTTAATAATAATTTGAATAACATAAATTCATAATGAGTGTATAATATATCACTAATCTAATTTTTATATTTTGTTCCTTCAATTAGGTAAATATTAATTTAAATTCTATGAAATATCTAATTTTTAGATTATGAGACGATGGCAGATATTCTGTGTAATTACGATGCTGAAACCCGCGTCAATATTAAGTCGCTACTTCAAAATAAAAAAATTGTAAGAATTTGTTATTATATTAGGATATTTTATCAATGATTCATAAAGAAGCTAGCGCTGACGCCCGCTTAATATTTTTTGGAATATTTTCACGCGACATGTTTTTCATACACTTATGTGCAAAAAAGCCGTTTCGGTATGTCGATTTGAATTTTCACCTGCCCATTAAAGCATTTTTAATCCCGCTATTTTAGAGCGTTTATGCAAAATAAAGACCTGTATTGATTTTTACTGGGTCGAAATATAGCTTTAGTGCTTTTAGCAAAAAAATTTTAAAAACTTAGGATCAAATGCATTGTCTTTTCTTACAGACAAATCTAATGTATCATTAATCAACAATAAAGGCAAATATTTTGCCAAAAAACCTTGACACAGAGATAAATCGTACGACGGTAATCATGTATTGACATATGTTGTAGATTTGCTTTAACAGTCTTGATAAAGTGTTAATGAGATAGTTATTTTTGAACCTAAAACTCTCAATAAAGCATTGTAACAAATAATTTAAGACATTAAGTTTGACAAGCGCATAAACTGAACAAGACATGTGGATCATAGTTAAAATACTTCTGGCTCGCAATCACTGTAAATATCTTACATATTATGACTTTAAGATTCTCTAAAATAGTGATCTAAGATAAAAATAATTACGTAGGTTTAAAAAATCAATTTAATAACTAAATTTACTTTGCGTACATGGTACAGATGATTAGTGAGCAAAAAATATCGTCTGACGAAGAAATAATATATATTTATCTTAGAATAAATTCAAACAAAGATAACTGACAATTA
>JBBNEX010000507.1:0-25553 GCA_038021265.1 Cyprinella venusta | reverse complement strand
TCATCAGCGTATGGTATCGGAGCAGTATTGTCACATCGGCACTCTGATGGTTCTCAGAGACCTATTGCTTTTGCTTCCAGATCTCTAAACTCAGCAGAGAGAAATTATTCCGTCATAGAGAAAGAAGCGCTTGCGATAATCTGGTCAATTAAGAAATTTTTTACTTACCTAGAAGGGCGAAATTTTACCTTACACACAGATCATAAACCCCTTGTATCATTACTCGACATGAAAAGAGGTATTCCGAAACCGCTGCGGCTAGAATTCAGAGATGGGCAACTTTTCTCGCCGGAATGTCCTTTACAATTTCTTATCGAACCTCAAATGAAAATTCAAATGCAGACGCGTTGTCCAGGTTACCAATGGTAGACGAAGAAACATCAAAACTCAATTATACAAAATTACATTTTAATACAGTCAATAAATTAACGGATAGCATCAATTTTCAAATGATAGAGGAAGAAACGGAGAAAGATGCTGTTCTTTGTGATGTTATGCGCCATCATAAGAATAACTGGAAAGATTATAAAAAATCAGACGAACTCGACCCATATTGGAGAAGGAACAAAGAGATATCTTTAGAAGGAAACGTATTGGTCATGAGAGAACGTATGATCATTCCTTCTGTTCTAAGGAAAATATATCTCGAAAAACTTCATTCAGGGCATCTTGGAGTATCAAAAAATATATCTCTTGCAAGATGTCACGTTTGGTGGCCTGGAATAGACAAGGATATTCAAAAATATGTATTAGAGTGCTCATCATGTCAGCTTGACAAAAGAAAAACAGCGCCAAAAGCTCCCCTCAAAAAATGGAGCACACATCCTACCCTTTAGAAAGGGTTCACATCGACTTTGCGGGTCCATTGCAAGGCAAAATGCTCTTGGTATTAGTCGACACGTTCACACGATGGCCAGAAGTAGTCGTGATGAACTCATCTCTTGCAAAGATACCGTGGAGAAGTTAATGGAAATTTTTTCTAGGATTGGAATACCGCAAAAACTCGTTTCTGATAACGGACCTACTTTTACGTCGGAAATATTTAAGTGTTTTGTGAATAAACACAGTATTGAACATATCAGAAGTCCACCCTTCCACCCAGCTACCAATGGCCTTGCTGAACGGTTTATCCAGACCTTGAAAGGATGTATTGGTAAAGAACCACTCATTGATTTAACAAGAAAAATAAATGAATTTCTTTTATCATACCGCAACTCTCCTCATTCGGAGACAGGAAAACCGCCTGCCACAGCCCTATACGGTAAACCTTTGCGAACTTGGTTAGACAATGTTAAGTCGAAAAAACCCCTCAAGGATACTTTCACGGGAAAAATTAACGTCGGAGATTATGTCCTAGCTAGGGATTACAGACCAAACCATAAAAAGTGGGCACAAGGGATCGTTAAAAAGAAAATTGGAGAACTAAACTTCGAAGTGGAGGTAGATGAACAAATATGGCACAGACATACAAATCAACTGCACAAAACAAAGTATCAAATCGAAAAAAATAATTATACACAGCATGATATACTATACAAGGCTTCTAAAACTGAAAAAAATAACCAGACAACTGCAGAACCATCTAATCAGGATGAAACCATTATGTATTCTGAAGCAGAAGGAGAAGAGGAAGACCCACGAGATCGAACATATGTACCGCCTTATGAAGAGGTTTCAGAGTCCCTTAACCCAATCCCAAGACGCTCAGAACGAATCATTGCTAGAAGGGGAGGGATGTTGTAGATTAGAGTGTAATTGCCATGCGCGTACACACGCGAGATACTTATATTTATATCTTCGTTTATTCTTTGACATATAACACATGTCATGTAATTTATTCAGTATTCTTTTAATTCTTCTATGTTCATGGTTAAATCATAACAAAACTGATATTTAAAAAGTGACACATGAAATGACGATTTAAATAAATTCTATCTTATAGTAAATTATACCACAAAATCTATAAAATATTCACTCGTCGATGCAGTAAATGTTATAAGATCGAGAGGATTAAACCATCAATAATTTTTAATTTTTTTAATGGACGTGTTATCTGATCATTCTGATGTTATTTATCGGTCAAATATTCGATGATTGAGTCTCTGAAAATGTTAAAAAGCGTCGAGGAAACATAAAATAATTTTTTTATATTTATAAAAATTAAGAATATAGCCTGTAATTTTTCAGAAAAATTAAAGACGATGAATGGATGAGTTATTTCTTTTTTACGACATAAGTCGTGCAAAAATTGAACGTACTTAACACTAAACTCCTAAGTAATGATCTTTGTGCTCATGATTTATCTGTGAAAATAAAATCGTTTTAGGCTAAAATTACACTTTTTTCTCATCAATTCGTTCATCAAAATTTTACTCAATTTTCCATAAAAAACTCATAAAGCCAATTAAAATTTTTAAACTAAATACTTTGAAAAAATAACTGGTTCATTGAAAAATAATTTTTGATGAGTTTTGGAGATTTTTAGGGATTGGAGCAATAGTTTTATCGATTCAAGTCACACTTTAATTATAATTATCAATCTGCTCAATATCATTTGGAAATAGAACTTCCTGACCTCCAATCAGAAAATTATTTCAAATATAGTTTCGAAAATAAAATTTAATATGATTTTATTCATCTCATAGTTCTAAAATATTAAAAAAATTTAAATGAATATGAAAGATAAATATTTGCCATAGTTGCATCAATATACATTTGTGATCAGACTTTTTGTTGCCTGATAATTAATAAATTTAAAAACAGTTTTTTCTTTCTAATTTTATCTGTTTAAGATATTAAAATCGGTGATACAAGGTTTGGGCCTAATATTAAAAAGTCAATAAATTATTGAAATATATTATTCGAGTCTCATTATTTTTTTAGTCGTATTTTTCATATAATATAACATTCGTTGGCTTTATAAGGTATTTTATGCCTTTTTAATTTTTATTAGTTCACAAAAAAGTCTAAGGTAGTTGTTGTTAATGTGTTTATGAGAGCAGGCCTCAACAATAAAAAATTTCCTGAATATATATTTGTATAAAATAGTTGTAGCTTACAATTGTTAAAATTGCACATAATCCAGAAACTAAAATTTCTAAAATTAATTAATAAAACTGTGCGATCTTTCTTTAAATTAAATGAGGCGCCTCATACAAGAAATCTGATTTTTGATGTAATATTAAATTATGTTACAAATTCTGAGACAGTTGCTACCTGCCGGTTAAGTAACACTGGTCTGTGACATAAAAATTTTTTTTATTATTCGTTCATTAAAAAATTTTCATTGTTATTTTTAAATTATACAACATGGTTTCTTATATTTTTCCAATTTATTAGCAAAAATCTAGTAATTTTTATCAAAATTAAGTTTTATATACATCCGGCCCGCTTTTATCTAAAATTTCGATTATGTGGCCCTTTGGAAAAAATAATTGCCCACCGCTGATATAGGTAAATATTAGCCTATTTTATGTTTTTATTTAAAAAAGGTAACGCACGTCTTGATAATCTAACCTCAAAATTTACAGCCTCTGTTAAAAATGTTCACTAAAGCTGCCAAAAAACCAAAAATAAATGGTAATGTTGCACAAGGATTGTAGAAAATGTACAAGTATCAGCGGTGGAGGAATTCGCTTACTATCGAATGTTTTCGATATAATGTAGAAATGGTATTCTCTGCTATTATAATTTTTAGTCAGTAACCATAGTGACGGACGTTGGAAACATTAAAATAGAACTATTTTGCACCGAATGCCCAAAGACTTGTTACGTTTTCAATTTTTTTTAAACTTAGAATTTTCTTGCCCTTTGTGCTTCAAATTATTACGATAACTGTATTTTTCATAGGTTTGACAAGGTTTCATATTCAGAAACGTCAAAGGATTTATGATTCAGACCGGAGATCCTTCAGGTATAAATTTTTTTCTATGTAGGAACTGGGAAAAATGGCGTTAGTATTTGGAACAAAAATTTGAGGACGAGTTTGATTCATCACTTAAGGTACCATTCAACGACTAACCCAGCATTCATGTAGAGGTATTGTTTCAATGGCCAACAATGGTCCAGACACCAACGGATCACAATTTTTCATAACGTACTCGAAACAACAGCATCTTGATTTAAAATATACTGTCTTTGGAAAGTTAATCGATTTTACATAAAATTACAGAGTAATTGATGGATTTGATACTCTCGACGAACTTGAAAAACTTCCCACCGATCAAAGAAATCACCGACCTTATTCTAATACCTATATTAAACATATAATCATTCATGCGAATCCGTTAGCTGAGAAATAAATCCGTTCATTAATTCATATTTTTTACAATTTTTATTCCTCTAACATTTACCATCGTAGATTTTTATCATTTTTATTTATCTACTTTGTCATCATCCTCACATATTTTTTTATCACATTTGTGTTGGTCCAAAGTTGGTTATGGCTTCGCCGTTTTTACTCAGCCGATTTTACACCAAATGCATTTTTATGGGTCAAAATGAGTTTGATAAACCCTTTTTAATATTCAAGTTTAGAAAATGACAAAAAAAGATTCAGGTCGACTCTTTTACCTTTTTTAACCAAAAAAATGTCATTTTTTCATAATTAATCAAAAATTTTGGTAAATTCTTTCATGATAATCAATTAATGGTCAATATTTTCTAATTTAGAAATTTTAGAAATTTTGAAATCTTTTTCCGCGAATTCTGTACAGTTTTTAAGGACAATACTATCCATGAACGAATCCTCATATTTTAGACCATTTTTTTTAAAACTTCGATTAACGTCGTCAAATTTTGAAACCTTTTGATGATTATTCTAAATTTAGTTTGCTAATTTTTATGTGCTGCTTTAACATATTTATTGGTGGAATTGTCTCAATTCATTTTTCTTGCGTAGACAGACTACATATTTTGAGACAATTCAAAGATATATGTTATAAAAATGTAAAATAAAATTATTTTTAAATACGGCAAAAATTAAATATTATTTGCTTTGTTTTCACAAAATTTTATTCTTGTCTGATATAATAATTATCTGATCCTGCGTAATCTATAAATCTGTAAAAAACTCTTCTGTATTTTTCTAAATCTTAAAAGCGCATGTGTTTATATAAGAGAACGCAAAAATATTTTTTACCCGAATTTCCTGGGCTAAAAATGCAGCGGCAAAGGTTCGTCGTCAGAATTCACGTATGTCTGTTGGTCTATTTTTTATGTTATTCTTCCTTTCAAAATGGAGTATTAATTTTATAAAGTTACAGGTCGTACTTTATACTATGATAACATCATACAGGAAGTTGGCATGATAATTATGGTTGAAAAGTACATTTATTAAGCAAAACTTTTTCTCAATTATTGAAAGATATATAAATGAAATTTTTTTTGCAAATAATTTTCGAAATATACCCAAAAGTCCTTAATGATCAAGTAACAAAATTCGATTCTATAATTACTTTCACAAAAGAAAAAGGAAATCTCTTTTAATATTATGGATCAGCTTAATTAAAAAATGTTAAAATTGGATATAAGAATGTATTCTATTTGAAAAATTGAACATTTGACTTTATAATCCCACACATTTTATTGTCTTTAAATGCTTTTGGTCGTAATTATTGTCTAAAAAGCAAAGACATGATTCTTAGTTGAAAGAAATTTTGGTTAAATTTGTGATAATCAGGGTTTTTAAATGACAAAATTATTTCATAAATTAAAATAGGAACTCTTCCTCGAATTACACCTATAATATATCCATCTAAATAAAAGAAATGTAAAATTTATCTGGTTTAATGAAATAAAACATTATCCACTATATATTCGGTCATCCTGAGTGTGTTTTATTATCTAAATCATTTTTTTTTATGATGAAGATCAATTATTATTTCAAAATCTTGTCCTTATATTTAGAAAATCGGCTGTAACACATTTTTTATGTAAAACAATCACCTCAAACATTTAATAGAGTGATACCTTCCATAACGTACTAAATTCTTTCTAGGAGTTTGTTCTTTATGCGAAAATATCGTTATGCAAAGCATGCTTTGTATTTAAATGCAATACAAAACAAATTAATTTTTATGTCAACACGAAAATTAAAACCTTGTTTTGGAGCAATTTTGTGTGTTAATGTCCTGCGCTTTCTTATAATGCGCAAGCCGATTTCCTGCGCGTTCTTGAAATTTTAATGATTTTGAGTATTTTTTGGCACATTTCATAAGGAAATTCTATTTTAAATATTTTTTATTGTATTCTGATACAAAATTAAATTTTAAATCATTTACTGTGAGGACTAAATGGAAGATAATTTGCACATAATTACCAACATCAAATTTATTTTGATATTAACAGCAGTGAAAAAAGTTTTTTGTTCTGCTTTTGTGATCCTATTTAGAAAACTTATATTTAAGCCTTCTTTTTACCGTCGAAATTCATAATAATTATATTATATTTTGATGGAGGGTCACAACTATTGAACCACCAGTTCTTCCTTAATCACAACATGATATATGTACTGCTGAAATTAAGCATTCTATTCATAAAAAATATATTATTATTAATAAAAAATATTTCTGAAAACAAATTTTTATTCAAACCCTTTTTTAATGTTGCCTATACTCACCTTTTCAATAAATTTGTTAATAAAAGTTGAATGGCTTTTTTGTAATTTTTCATGAAAAAAACTACATTTAAACTACTTTTAATAGAGATTTTAATAATTTTACGGTTCTAATATAATTTAAAATCATTAAATTCAAGAAAGCGCAATCAAATCGGTTGCGCTTTCTAAGAACGCGCAAGAATCAAGAACGCGCACAACATTAATATCGTTTGATCTCAAACAAATGGTATTTCATTACAAACACGCTCGCTTACGCAAAAAAGTGGAATCTGATTTAGTTCGTTGTGCGAAACAGGGTTCATTATGCGAGTTATCTTTCAGCAAAACAAATTACGTCATGCGCAGCGAGCGTTATCCGAGGATTACGTATGTGAGGTATCACCGTGGACCGAAATAAGATTAACCTAGCACTTAAGCTAAAAATTGTGTTCGACAACTGACTACCGAGTATAAAGCGTATCCAAATGGTGACTCCAACATAGGATTACTATTATGGAGCTCTATGTTGTATCATAAGGATCCAAGGTATCTTAATTTACCGATAATTGTTTTTCGATTTGATATGTAAAAGATCTTATATTCTATTCACTGGTAAGAGAGTTGAAGGACTGAAGATAACCTAGAACAAGGATTAAAATTAATATGCTCGTGACCAGGCTTTTTGCTTTTTAATCGAAGATTCATTACAATTGTATTATCATCTATTGTTAATTTTTATTGAATAACTATTGCTACAAGATTATTTTTAAAAAGATTCAATTTAACAAAATTGTTGAAAAATACCGGATTAAATATGAAAATATACGGTTTAATAAAATTTATGAACGAGCCAATGGTTTATTCATACGATATTTGATGTTTTTGATTAAAGTTTTAATAACATCCTGCAAACCTATATTTTCAATCGTGATAAATTTCAAATTATTTTCAAAAGTATCACTGATAAAAGTAGAATCATAAAAGAGCATGCGAGTCCACTTAACCATGGTTTCAGCAAAAGTACCGAATAACATATGGCAACTGTGTAAATAATGAAATAGTAGCTGAATATGACTGGGTAATGACCTAAATTATACAAATATTCCCACATAAGTTTTTACTTATTGTCTTGACAATGAATAGTTTGTTTGAGTCCAATTTTTCAGAATGATTAATAATCAGATCTTTTGCAACATAACTTGCTGTCTTTACGTCCTATTTAGTGAGTAATTCAAAAAAAATTGGATAATTTATTCAAATAGTAAAAAAAGATTCAAATAAAAAATTGATAAATAAACAAATCTGCCATAATCATTTTACTTCACACATGCATCACAGCTTCAAATTTATTAACGATGTGACGACAATTAATAGCAGGACTCGCACTATTCCTATGCTGATTGGATGTAAAGCGGATTTATATAATATAAGAGCAAGTTTCCAAAGCAGACAGACAAGTTTCAGAAATGTACGGACAGATTTTTACAATAACCAACGAAAGTAGATATTATCTGTTTATTCATAATAGAATACGGAAAAGTCATTTTTGATATTTCAATCCAATAAAAAAGTCAAGTGCAGTGATACCTTGCATAACGTAATTAATTCGTTCTAGGAGTAAGTTCTTTATGCGACACTATCGCTATGCGAAGCATGCTTTGAACTAAAATAAAATAAAAAAAATTAATTTGCATGTCAGCATAAGATATTAAAACATCGGTTTAGAGCAATTTTGTGAGTTGATATCGTTCGATCTCAAGAAAAAATGGTTTTTCATTAAAAACATGCGCGCTTAAGCAAAATCTGATTTAGTTTATTGTGCGAAGCAAGGTACTTTGTGCGAGGTATCACTGTATAATAAATTATTAAATAGCTCTAATTCAGCTGTAATATCGCACATTTCTCTTATTTTAATTTTTGGTCAGTCACAAATCGCTCAAAAAAATAATTTATCTATCAGCTAGTGTGATTCAACCAAAAAAATAATCATTTAGAAATCAAGAATCCTTAATATGATATAGTTCCGTCAAAAAATTTGGATGGCCCGATAATTAATTCGTAAAATTTCGATTTTATTCTCGTAAAATCTATTCGGTTGCCGGTTTTAAGACATTAATATCAAAAAAAAAATTAAAATACAACATGATCATGAAAAGCTTCCTATAATCGAAATAAAGTAATGTTAACGAACAAAAATTATACAATAATCAATATTCCCAATCAAACTGCAACTACAGTACTAAATATACTTAAACTCTTAAATCTTATTGAGGATGATGTAGCAGGCGCATAGAAACGATCCCGTTAGCTTTTTTCATGTCTAAACAACAAAAACAGATGATAACGGCAGTCGGATGCCTATTTCATTTATATTAAATAGTTTAAATAAAATACGAGAAAATAGACTTAAGAATGGTCTTGGCTGTAAAAATTGGAATTTAATATAAATAAAGAGTAACTTACTTCAATTTTGAGTAATGCTATAAATATCAAGAATTTTAATTCGTGCTGTCTAAATCTATCACGATGGATGTATTCGACGCAAGTCTGTATTACACATTCAGCCGCTCTTTTTGTCGAGCTATGAACTAATATCCATCCGTATTCAAAAAAGCTCTTAAGTTCATTCTCAGCCGATGTTCCAACTCTGTTATTATGATAAATATAATAAGACTTCTGATCATCAAAATTAAAAATTACTAATAATTCCCTAATTTCCGGTACAAAATTTTCCTGTTTGAAACCAAAATATTCATAATAATCCTCTATCATTTCTGCGTTCTATTAATGTTAAGTGATTTTTTTAATTTACCAAAGGTTTCTCCAACAAACACACACTGTGAATGTTTTGTGCATCCTAGCATAGACTTAAATTAATAATATTTAATTTATTTATCAAAAAATACAGTGAATTACTCACAATGTTCAACTCTTATATCGATGCAATAAATATTTTTAGGAGATGGATGAACTTTTCTTTATTTACTCTCACGCTTGCGTTATATAAAAAATATAAACTAATAAATTAACATAAAATTAAAATATTTTTCAATTTTAGATATTTACATGGACACAAACAGCGCATGATTATTTTTAGATAGATTTTGCGTATTTTTAAATTAAGGAGTAATTAAACATCAATGGATATATTTGCACAAAAATTATATGAGCGGTACGTAAGATGCCACAAAAATCAAATCCCTACTAATTTTATTGACGCGGAATATCTCATTCTTCCTTTGAGTTTACCTTTATGTGATTTATTGCAGAATAAAAAACATCCGATGAATAATTACGTTAAAATTAGACCCTGATTAATGTAAATGAACAAAATGGCAATTTTATATATAAAAATGCTTACAGACAGTTTTTTGATGAAAAATGTTCCTGTGATAAATTTCTATTTGGCAGAACGTTAGATCAATAAGTGGATCAGAAAAATGTCCTAAAAATCCTGCTATTGCAAATTATGATGAATTTATAATTTTATTATCTGAAGCGTTTGAATTGGCAGATGATAATCGAAACGTTAGCATGAACATCTCGATGGGTTCTCAACTGACTTATAATTTTTAGTGTGCAAATTTTTTAATCCTAAGATGTATTAAACAAATAAAAAATCTTTCATTTTTTATTTAAATTAAGAATTATAGTTAATGAATGTCGACACTATAATGACGATGAAATAAATGTTAATCTAATTTACAATTAATATTAACAAATTTGAATTTTCTGTCATGGTAGCGTGACTGTCTGCGCGTAAGTTCCTAGGACAGTCCCGAATCACAAATCGTAAAAAGATGTCTCAAATTTTGGTAGAAAACATTAAAAGAAAAATTTGTTCCAGAAGTAATGATAAAAAAATTTACCTTCTTTTTAAAAATTTAGTGTATGCTGCACTTGCTAAAGCTGAAATTAAACATGCACTTAATTTCAACTCCGATCACTAAAAATTATTTTTTCGTTATTTGGAATAAATTAACACTTTTTTCTATTTAAAAAGTGTTGAAAACTAAAATAAGAAATCACAAGTCTGATCATGCTCAAAATTTATAAATTCGTCCCTTTTATGATTTAAAATGTTACTATTAGGCGAATAAGGAAAAAAAAACATGGCTCAACTAGAAAAAATTTATTCTATGGAAAAATATTTTTTATAATTTTTTTTACGATTTTGAAACGATGAATTGCTAATGTCCTGAATTTCTTTCGCTCTATACTAAATTTTCACTAAAAATCGATGTTAAATCTAGGTTATGGTTATAAAGACTGGTGCGGGACTCTTGAGCGCTAGATGTTTCGGCAATAAATTTTGCAGATATTTTTATTGGTTAAATTATAATTAAACCATACATCAGGAACCAATCAATGATACACGCAAACATAAATGTCAAAATATCAAATTGCACAAAGTAAGAAAATTCTTTTTTTAATGCCTATTTCAAATTTCTGTCAGTAAATATTATTAAGAGATTAATTTTTATTTTTGTCTCGAGTATTTGTTTTATTAACGATAATTATTATATGAGGGAATATTTAAGCGATATCGAAATATAAATTGGCCAAATAAAAAGTAAAATTACTTTTAGATATTATTAAATTGCTCCAAGAAATATTGTGACACAAACGATTTCAGAAGTATTTGTTTCGGGAGCATATTTTTTTGATGCATAATTTTGGGTTAAAGAAGTATAAATTAATAAAATTAATTTTTAACATCTATGGAATATGCGCAAAATATCTATATACTAGGCACCTACGAATCGCAATTTTTTTCAAATAGAATTTTAAATCGAATCAACTTCACGCATGCTTTTTTTTCTTCAAACTTTTTGGGAATCTTTATACTATAATCAAACTTTATAAAAATATTTGACGCTAAGAATAAATTTAATTGAATAAATCAACTCATTACAGAAAAAATCTTAAAAAATGAGTAATTTATGCTTATGAATGCCTAAAAAAATTATTTAACGAGTTATGTTTAGATTTACGATGCAGAGTAATTCGACGTAGATATTTAAGAAACTAATTCATTAACCACTGTGATATTTAATTTATATAATCTCGCATATTTAGCCGCTTCTCCTCATTTCTGCAAATTATCTACGATTTATAACAATCCTTATTGACTTCTTTAAGCCACAGGGCATTTAAATTTATTTAATAATCGTGCCTTTCAGCTATATAACGATTCGAAAGTTTGAATCGAATCTAATTTTATTTCGAATGGAATATAAGCAGGGCTCTACTATATAGGATCATTCAATGTCTCTCTTGATTTTTGCAATCCGTTATCGCTAAATCACTCCTAATGAAAATATTATTCAAAAAATCGATAGAGGTTTCTTAAGACGAAAAAATTAAATGTACCCCTTTTCATTTCGAATCTGTAACATGTAAGCTAAACAGAAACAGTTTAATCCATAAATTTTATCAATTAAATCCCTGCCAAATATAAGACATAAAATGATGTAATTTCTTGCATAAAAACTATCTTCGATAAAAAACGGCAATGAAGAACCAATATCAATATTTTAACAAAGAGTATTCATATGCCCGTGTTACTCTTACTATTCGCAGCAGTAAAAATAAAGGGTGAGTATTGCTCACAGGTATATTGATTTAATGTATTTGATCTAATTGCCCAAAAATTTGCTATTTCCCACTTTTCTTATCTTGTAATCTCACTATCATATCTTCCAACATTAAAAGCTTTACATATCATATTGAATACAGTATTTAGACAAATTAAAATATTTAGCTTACTCAGTGGTGAAACTCCCTGCTACAAAATTTGTATCACGACGATGCTAGCATCGTAAAATCCGAAAAAAATACAAAAATATCAGATGTGGATTTAAAATTTACAAAAAATTGAAAATTCACACACGATCAATGGTTGAAAAATAACATAGCCTCTAGCTATTGTAATCTGTCATCGATTTCTGGCTTGTTCCATATTTTAACCAATCTGACAATAATTAATTTAAAATAAATAATAGGTGCACGCTAAAATTTTACTGTGCTAATCTCTGTCATGGGTTACATCAAAATTTGTTTTGAAATATTATTCTTGTTAAAACATGATTTTTGCTCAAGCTTAGGAATTAACTTTTTTATTCCACATTTCTAACAAAGCTTAAGAAAAAAATTTCGGGCGGGCTTATTCTTATTCCTTTGTCATGGATATTGTTCATTATTCCAAAATAACATATCCCATAAATTGACGTCAAAAGGATGATCTTCGTGCTTTTACATCGTTTGATGAGACAATTCGACCCTCAATAGTAACTTTCTAACCGTAAAATCCAATTTTGATTAGTCAAAGATACTCTGAATAAGTACGCGTGATAAATCTTGTGGTGATAAAATTATGTAAGCGTGAACAAACAATATAATTTTGGTCAAAACGATAACAGGAAATTATATTTTCGCAAATAAAGCTAATGGATCCGAGTTAAACTGTATATTTGATGTATTTTCTATCTAAATTATTTTTATGGGCAAAATTTGTAATTTTTTTTAAGTGACTCATGACAATTAACTGTAAAAGGAGCCCAGGAGATACATCCGGACTTTCTGTTACCCAAAAGATTATCATTTGTAAATTTTCTTTCATTTTAATCGATGTTAAATTGAAGAAGCATAATTTAAATTATCTATTATAACACCATTTTGCATTCATAAGTCTGACGACAACATTCATTCACAGCCATGAAAGCTTTAAATTATACCACTTTCTTAATAATTTAAGAGATGAATACATATACACGACAACCATTTAATAAACGTCAGATAAAAGAAAATTTAAATAGAGACGCAAAATTTTGCGCCTTTTTCATTGACCGGAATCCTGAAATTTCGATTGCAGAAGAAGCAAGAATTTTTAGAATATAATTAATTTTTGTCTGATTTATTTTTACGACATCAATAAATTCCCCGCCTAACGCGCATGCGTAAAAATAAGTATTAATTAATGCCTTCGTCTGACTTATTGAATGCAAATCAGCGTAATATTTTATTTTATGTATCCGACATATTTGTCGCCTGATCTATGAACAATTTAACTTAAGGATCAACAGCATTATGAAAATGAAAATAATCAATCAAACACTTTCTTAATTTATTTTTGAAGATAAATAGAATCAATTGATATGTATTTGTAAAAAAATAAAAAAATTTTGGCCAGTAATTTCAAATCGCGTGACACAATCAGGGCACAATTGTGCTACGATATAATGCAACATATTTCACATACAGATTTAGGAGGCTTAGGAATTGATCGAGAGGCATTGATCAAATTTATTTAATTTCGTAAATATAATAAAAAAATTTACGATTCGTATATTAAAAACATTCTTGTCATAAAATATTTTACCATAATCAAAGCCCACCTGGCAGAGTGGCTCTTACTTTGAGCTAGGTATTGATGAGTTTTAACGAATTGCTACAGACTGACAGTTAGGGGTCTAGATCATTGATCGTCATTTTTAATATGGATTATTTATTATAAAAAAATAAAAAAAATAAAATATATGAAAAATAGGAGGTAACGCCTGGTCATTATATATGCGTATTCGATGCATATTTATGAAAAAATGATATTGATTCTTAACGTCTAACACTCAAGCGGCCGGCAAATTTAGGATTTTTATGCGAAATAAAAAGTATTTAAAAAATTATTTTTCATCTTATTATAGAAAAAATCTCACAAAGATGATCGATAATTAGCGCAAATATCAATGAAAATCAACGGAAAAAGCAAATATAAAATTCCAATAAGACTACAGCAAATATGGAGTTTTGTGAAACTGTGACGACACGGCTCATGAGTCAAATTTCCTAATATGTGGAGAATAGCTATCAAACAGTTAATGGCTCAGAGTAACTTATATTACTGTCTATGTTGAAATCATGTTTCTTAAAAAAGCGAACATCAATAGTATATGCAGAGCCAAATATAAAACTTTATTTTACAATTTTTACATCATTAAATGACTAAATATTTTAGTTTTGGTGTGCAGTAGATTTTAAGGTAGATTTTAGAATTGAAATAGGCGAGAAAAGTTTTCTGAGCACTGATTGAAACCAATTAAAATTTAATGGAAAAATCATTAAAATCACACACCATGACATTCTATTTGTACCATTAAAATACAAAATAAAATTTTATCGTGACATTGATCTTTAATAACTTCAATTTATTCAAATTTTGTTTCAGCAGACATTTTTAACCTCAAAAATTATATTAAGATTGACCCAGGGTAAAGAAATATTACGCTTTCTATTATAAATATGCAAAGATTTTGGTCGCACGGTTTATTTTCAACCGTCTTAGAAAATTTTTCGTGACTTCTCAGCTCGCTCTGCCACAATCAATATCTGATCAGTTCATTTGCTAGCTTACTGGTGGGATTTAGTGTCCCTGCCATGGTTATCACTTATCACAACGACCCATGCCACACATTAAAACGACTACCTCTGTCTGTGTGGAACATGTTTGTATTTCCCCAACTGAGCCATGGAATTGGTGGCGACCATTAGGTTTGCGATACCACTAGCTGATTCTGCTTTCTGGAATTAATTTAGATGGAGAGGTACTATTATCCCCCTCAGCCACAATTTTTTGCACTTATTTTTAGCAAAACAATTTTATTAAAACTTTAAAATATCAAATTTAGTAATTAGAATGGAATTGAATTGAAATATGGGTTTATTGATTGATCAAGCCAAATTAGTGAAACCTTTGTTATAAAACAAATGAACTCGCTTTATAATAAAAAATCTGGACAAAAGACGCTATAATTAAATATGGTAGAAAATTTAATGCTATATTTAGCGATAAAGTTTGATTAAAAAGGTTTGAAGGATAAATTATGAATAAATTGATATTTGTGGAATTTTTTGATGAAATTATTTTAATGATTTTTTGCCTTATTTATTCACACTAATTAAAAATTAGTAAAAATAAAAAAGAATTGAAGACAAGTGCGTTAATTTCTTGTGGCTTAATATATACTTAAAATGTTTTATTTGAATTACTTTAGTTTGGATATATACGCAGTCTCTAAAATATATGGCAGGAGAAAAAGCGATACCTAACGTTGAATCGATCAGATCAAATGAGAAGAATAATGATGGCATAACGAATAAAATCCGTGAAGCTATTGACATATACCTTGTAAGATTGCTCGAGTATAAATCAAGCAATGGCAGAGAATAAATTTGGTATACGGCCATAGGTAGCTGTGGCTACATAATAAAAAGAATAAAAAATCTTACTCCAGATAACTTTGAATCACAAAAATATTGTATTGATCAGATAAACAATGAACTGCAAAGATGCCAAGAAGTTATTTAAATTATCAATCCAGAATAATTTTCAAACTCAATTAGATGATGCCATTCAAAATATATTCACATTTTATCCCAGAGACTATTGTGTACAAATATGCCAATACTTAATATTCATATATGAAAATTTTAATCTCTCCATAAAGTTTATAGTTATATTGATATGCAGTCAATTACTGATATCATTTTTTCAAAATTCAGTGATTACAAACTTTGGATGCTCGGTTTGGAGTAAAAATCTTAATTATCTAATCACCAATCATAATCAATTTGATAACAAAGTATCAATATTTATTTGATTAGGAATATCGACGAATTTTTTCACTTTTGATTAAAAAGTCCATCACAACGCAAACTGAGAGCCCGAAAGAAGAGTTAATAATTTCTGCAATTTCCGAAGTATTTGACATTTTTTTAAGATTATTTTGTTAAATCCGTTAGCGACTTTGGACTGATTCCGCGTATTTTTATTCTCGTAGAAGTTTCAAAATATTCAACAAAACCAAAAACCTCGTGCTCAGTATTAATGACGAGTTAATTCTTAGTTAATTGAGATAACCCTTAATAATATTAACCGATCTTTTTCACATCTAAAAGTGATGATCACGTCTTATAGTTGGCATGTTGGTTAACCATAGGACGACAAAGTTGCCTACCTGTCATCGGGTTAACACATGTTAATGAATGCATCTGGACTATTGACCCACAGACCTATAAATTTAAAAGTTCAACGTTTTTTTTATAATGTCAATTATCCAAAATTTGAAAACCCTGAAGGTAAATACATCACCAGCCTGATTTATATTTCTTGTCGGATAGATGTCATATGCGCCATTTTTGATATTCCCAAAATTTCAAAGTCCTTGAGCATAAATTTTTCGACTTTTCTCATGAACGCTTTTGAAGAATTGTCCAAAGATGCGATAATGGACGTAGAATCTTTTTCACAGGTCGAAGAGGTTTTTAATCTCCCGCTAAGATGCTTTAGCGAAATGATAAATATCGCTATATTTCGAGAAGTGATATCTTTTTCAGATCTGTTTAAAAAAATAAAATCATTTTTGAACGAAAATGACTGGCCTACTTACATTCAGGGCTTTATTTTTCACATAATTTGTGGATGCTTACCAATGCAAAAATATAGTCTTGGAATTCAAGTTTTAAGCGAATTAAGCTCTTTAATTGTAGAGATTTGTGATATTAATATGTCTAATAGCAATGAAAAATCTGGACTCATGTTTCTTATAGAGAAATTGTATAACGCTTGGATTCTCGTAAAGCATAAGTGTCGCGAAGAGCTTATTTATTTAAACATAAATCCGCCTGAAGCACTCGTCAATCTCATAGAAAACTATAATGAGGACTTTTTTGACGGAATTGATGATCCCTTTTCTAGTCAATCTGCTTTTTTTATTAATGCATTTGCAAATAGAACTGCAATAGCCAATAAATGCTATGAACGACTAGTAGCATACCATCTTGGAAAATCTGCTGTCTTTATTCCGCTTTCTAACGGTTATGAAACAAAAGTTGATCCAGCATTTAGAAATTGTTATCACAATTTCTTGTCGCAGCTAGGGTGTTACGCACTCACGCAGTTCAGTGCTTTCACGACCTCATACGTGCTTAGTAAAATTGAAATAGATCGATTTTATATAATTCCAATAAATCTTCTTGAAATGATTCATATTATATCCTTAGGAGCACTGGGTAATTCTATTCGTTTTCATCATGCCTTGATTACAACATTTAATCAGTGTATAAAATTTCGCGCCATAAATTGTCTAGTTAATATGGTTGAGATTTTTACTTATTTTTCATACCCTTACTTCGATATCACAAACTCTATTATGCTACTAATGCTTGTCCAGGGTATGGAGCTGATGTGTTCGGAAAATCGAGAATTGCTTACATATACCAACACCCTTTTTGTATCCATCTTTGTCCGTGCACCAAAACAGTCCCAATCTTTTTTTCCTTCTTTCTTGGAAAAAATGAAATCAAACGAATTTGTACTTCATTATCCGGACATTAATATTCTATTCATCTATTGTTTATGCCGATCCTTCACCATGCTAGGACCACATAGAAGTTATTGTTCGGACCTAGTTTCCTATATTAGGCTTTCAATCAAAGAATTTCCCCACTCATGGTCTCCTTGTTTTCTTCAAACATTGCCTGAAGAAATAAAAGAATTTTATTTAAAAACAGAAGATTTAGATCGTGAAGAAATATCAAGACTGGTTTCGGAAATAAAATCCTGCTTACTTATCGGACAAATATCATCAGATCCTCTTTTTCAGAAGTTAAAATCACAAATTTATCAGAAAGTTTATCTATGCGTTATAATTGACTTACTTCTTGGGGAAAGTTTGAATGAAGATATTTTACTAGATGGCGTAAAAAAAATCAGCTTCATAAACCTATCATATTCTGTGCGTGTTATGATTTTTTATTTGGTCGTTATAAGAAAGTTTACTAAACATGATCCGAAAATTGTAGATGTTGCCCACGCACTATCAGAATTAGTATGGGAATTCCATATACTAACTTTCGACCAATTAATTTTATCATTGATGATGTTCAGTTACAAAAAAATCGGTGAAGAAACTGTCTTTTATCTTATAAATTACTTTTTGTTTCACAAAAAGCTTACCTCCTGCATTGAGTATGTTAATTCAAACAAATCACAAGAATTGCTAGAGCAAATAGCTAAAAATGTTCAATTCCACACTGAATTTCGTGAAGTTTACGATTTTAGTTGTCTAAAATCAGTATTTGAACGTCTGAATGAAACTACGGTCACAAAGCTTGCGGTATATTATGGTAACTTGGTTTCCCGGCTCGTGTTTTATATTGATTTTTTGATAATGCGCACATTGGATTTAAAGGATCCATCACCATACCTAAATAATGTATTAAATTTCTGTTCTCTCTTAATTGAGCATCATCCTTGTCCTATTAGATCTCTTCATTTTATACTTTGTTCATATTTAAAAGTTATAAATTCATTCGTCAATGAACGTTTAACACTTATAAATATTTATCTAGGTAAAAAATATGCAGAAAGGCTTTTAAATATTATTTTTTTCGATGGTTTTCTAGAGACTGTCGAATCCACCGATAAAAAATTAGATGTTGACCACGACAAAGTTATTGAACAAATTCTCGTTAATGTTGCGCAGGCTATTTGTTGGTCCCGAGTAAGGCTACTTAAGTTTTATGGCAAAACAGTTGAAGAATTTCAAAATAATCATTCTTTCAAAATACTTGTATGTTCTGCCATCATGGTCATTCTCTTAATGGACCGGGTCGTGTTTTCGACCACACTTGTTTCCATATTTCTAGACAACTCCTCATTAGTTTTCACAGCTGACATACAAAAGGTGGACTTTTATACCTTCATACAGGCTTTTGGGGCATTATTGTCCGTTTTGCCTGTCGAGTATATACTTGAATGTGTTCAAGAATTAGCTAATACTTTGAGTATTATTGAGGACAGCGGGTCTACGTCTGATGGTCCATCGGTTCTCGAATTCTCTGATGACACTCCACCATATCAACTTTCCATAGCTACTGTGGTTATGCTCCTTATCAGAGCCTTCCTTACCTACACCCCATCGGGGTACCTGTATACTCTTCCTAAGTAACATAAACACTTTATCATAGCCTTCTACAAAATTACTTCCAGTCTGTTGTTCAAACAGAATTTCAATTCATTACATTATCATCGGCCGTCTTGCCATGCATTCAGCGTATGGACGACATCTCTGATACATTTCAAGCCAAGGAACAGGTATAACACATAATAAACTCGTATAGATCGAATATTTTTCACCGAAATTCTTGACAAGTTAATGACCAGATTGAAAAATTTAATTATCCTGCCTTGGTTTCAGATTTTTTGTAAAGCCATCCAATCATGATTAATTTAGCTTTTGCTTGAAGTACAGGTACTTAGGTGATGTGATGAAAACTATAATGGAAAATTTAAAACCAAAAATGAAACCAGAATTATATAAATATTTGTCGATTCTTTAGTTAGTTTAGATTTAGTTCTCTAAAAGTTGTGCAGATTGTTTTGCATCATAAAATAAATCCATAACTTCATCAACATCAGCGTTTGTTATTTCGGGTGCTTCTCTAGATGTAGATAAGATTTTTGACGGCAATAAAAGCTGAAGAACATATCGCAGAGAAGTTTTGTCGGCAATGGTCGAAAAACGCTCTAATATTTCTTCCGGAACATTTATTTCTTCAACTTCTGCTCTAATTTTTAATATCTATAGATATAAATTAATAAGTATCAACCATCTTAATTTCATCCGTTGAATACGGCTTGGTTGCCACTATAGTAAGCCTATCTAACATATCATGGGGTATTCCATGCGGACTCATTATGTCTGTACCTCTTTACTTCATAGTTAGTGCTTACCGTATCTTACTTATCCCTCGGTTACTAGCAAATATAATGACTGGAGAGATTGTCGATTCAATCACACGATGAAGGTAAGTAAAGCACTCAGCGTCGAGCATATGTACCTATTTATTGTTCGCTAACCTAAGACTCACCTCGTCTATGAACAGAACACCTGGAACTAGTTCAGCTGTTCCTTGATCTATGAGCTTATTGACAACCTATTGTTAATGTTAAAATTCTCAACTGTGTTCACTTCTTTGCGTAGTCTTTCGGTTATCTCAGTCATTTTTGGTTTAACAAGTTGATTCATAAGTGACACGACATCGTGTGCGGCCTTGAGGATTTATGATAGATAAATTACCTCTGGAAATGCATTTGCAACATCTAAGTCGTGAAGTGTCAAGTTTTGAATTATTTCTTTCTTTTTTAAGACGTCGCCTTTTGGAACGGGAACATATTGATCAATTTCAATATCAAATTCGTGAGCAAAATTATCCGACCTACCGATTCTCTACAATGTTAATTGATTTATAAAACCTTAACTGCACCGCTGTTGGCTTCGACGTGGATCACATCCCCAATAGTTACCTTCTCATTTTGTAGCGCGTCATATATAGTTGGATCCAGCTACGATTCATTGACTGATTCTACCTTTAATTGACGCATATTCTTAGTTGATTTCAACCCAAGGACAACATGACTTATGGTCTTTTTGTACCCTAAGAGGTATTAGAATTTCCTGTACCCGCAAAGGGGGTCTCGGTTTCAACGGCTGACAACTCAGTAACCTTAAAATGTAGGATTGACTTAAACCTCTCCTTCATACACCTCTTTAGTTTCCTTAACTCTAATACCTAACTATGGGGTTATAAAATCTACCTATAGATCTACGGATGTTTTCCATCAGTATTTCGGTTTTTTTTACTTCGGCAGAATAGACCTCTGAGGCAACCATAGGATAGAAGGGTACGTTAGATCCAAGTTCCTTGGACATACCTAATGCTAGTGCAGTCTATATGAATATTTACGGTAAACCTTCCCAGAGCCAGGAGGTCCGGCCAATAAAATAGTCCGACCAGAAAATCTTTTTGATTTTATGAGTTCAACAATCAAAAAGCAAGCCTTTCAAGTATTAATTGATAAAATCACTTCACGAGCATCGTATTGCCCTACAATATAGGGGCAATCCACAATAGATTTTCCATCTTCATCGATACCTAATCCCTTAACATGGCTATGGTGAGAAACACGTTTAGTGCTTCGACCGATTTTAACCTGGGTTAATTTCATCTTGCCTCTTGGTTTTACGCTTGCGTAAGTTATTCATGGCGTTTTTTCGGTGCGTTCACACTTTAGCCTTGTAAAGATCTATTCATTCTTTTTTCCGTTATTTAAACTCATTTTATTTCTAAAATGATATTAATATGTATTTTTAATCGAAATAAACTCTTATTTTTTGCTGATGATAATTTCAAGGTAAAAGAAAATTAACGCTAGATTTATGTCCAAGCAACAATAACGTAAGCTTAAATGTTAAATATATCAATTTTTAAAATAGAATTACTATTTTCTGTTTTTATAATTTGTAATATAAAAATTGTAATCAATTTTCTATGGTTCAGAGAATGGTCATGATGTGGCTCTTTTAAGGATTATTTTTGGCTCTTAATCAACCCACTCCAGTTTATTTTTTTTCTCTTCGTGTGATTTTATTTTTAATAAGCATCATCGTTCCGTATAGGTTTTCAAATGCCTTAATGCAACGTTCCAACAAATTTGCTTTCCGTCTAACCTAAGAATTCTATGAATCGTCAAAAAATTCTCGAATGATCATTAAGTAGCTAATTACATGAGTTATCATAACAGGGGAAAAAAGGTTTAGACTACTGTTCAGGGCAGCATGTGACTTATTTGTGGCCGCAGTTTTGGAGCTACAGTTTTAGCACAGAAAATTTCGACTCTAGAAATTTTTTACTTTGTTTTTAAAAGTATGTTTGACTATCACATCCAAAAAATAAAAACGTTTTCAGGACAGAATCACAAAATAAGTAAAATGAGATCAATTTTATTTCAGATAAGAATTAAATTTGTCTATACACTAAATAAATAACATTTTATCTCTACCATATTAAAAAAATAATTTTATCTTAAAATTGTTTTACATTAATTTGTTTATTGTCGCCTTCTAATATGTGGTCTGTCTTCGCGCGAATAATGAATTCTGATAACCATACTTAAAAAAGATCTTAAGGCAGCACATAAAAGGTTTAAAACTAGATTTAGATAGATCATCAGAACTTTTTTAAATACAAAGACGGTTGAGGTGCTCCGCTGGAATGGTGCCAAATTTGAAATAATTGGTAAAAACTGATTTAATTTTAAAATTGGGGATAATATTTTTATTCATAATCTAATTCGTTTTTTTAATTCACTCCCCTCTGCCGAACCGCCTTTTCTCATAGGACATCCTCGCCCTTGGGTGTTTGTCCTCAGAGAATGCCTGCCCAGAAAGGTGGGCACCACAACGGTAATCGAAATTAAAAAAAATTTTAACTTTAATATGCCAATTCGTTCATGGATAACAAGTTCCTTAAAAACTGCCCAGAATTCATCAAAAAAGATGTCCGAATCTTCATGATTGATTTAGAAAAACTGAATTTTGCTTGTATGAATTGAAGGTATAACAGTGAAGCAGATTGATTATTTTTTCTTGTCATTTTCAAAATTTTTAATGTTGAACAGGCTTCATTAAATCATTTTAACTTAAATAAATACACTCTGCGCTATAACGCCCTGCTTCGTATTTTAAGGACTTTACTTTAGAAATCACG
The DNA here is from genome assembly GCA_038021265.1 of Cyprinella venusta. Lineage (NCBI taxonomy): Eukaryota > Metazoa > Chordata > Actinopteri > Cypriniformes > Leuciscidae > Cyprinella > Cyprinella venusta. The sequence continues at coordinate 2,347 of JBBNEX010000507.1, read as the reverse complement.
GTACAAATATGGTTGAGATCAAGCATTTTAGTTTTATTAATTTTTGTAGGCTCTTAAAATCACAATCAACTAATATAAAGAGAAAGAAATTTTCATAGGACATCATTATTCCACTTTCTTTAGGCTTTTCAATGTTGCTTGACCAATTTGATATGACTTACTATAACATAAGCACAGGTTGAAACAAAATTTAAAGCCTTTTTTATTTTTCTTAAACCTCGATAAAAGTGGTCTTTAATATCTTATATGTTACCAAAATTCCAAAAGACCAATCTCCCTCCCTAAATTATGAAAAGAGCTGCCGGGATCGAAATTAAGTGATCATGCTGGGGTAAACGACATTGTATACGAGGTTTTACCTACGAAGTAGAATAATTTCAAATCGAAGTTAAGTAAATAAAAATTCATTGTGGAAAACATGGAATTAACATCACATGCGTTATTGCAGAACTAGTTGTCTTATGTAACGCGACGGTTTAGTGCAGGGGTCTCCAAACCATGGCCCGCGGGCCAAATCTGGCCCGCGAAGGTATTCAATTTGGCCCGCCGAGTTCTCATTCAAAAAAAATATATGAGAAATACGATTAAAAATGGAGACATCCGTATTTCATACTGAAATACCTCAATTAATAAGTACAACAAGTGTGTGTCGGAGATTATAATTAAAACGGCTATAAACTCTGCGTTGTTTATAATAAATATCCATGACTTTGTTTTTATAAAAATACTCCCTGTCTTTTATCGTTATGAGCGATATTTTAATTAATGTTAAAATAACATGTGCTTACGATATTAGAAATCAATCGTTATAGTTCGTGATTAGATAAATTTTCAGAACAGATCATTATTTTATCTCCTGGATTTTCTCAATTGATTAATGTCAAACAAAGGAATCAAAAGAAAAATTGTCTCCGAATCAAGAGCTTTAAAGAATCAATTGAGTGTGGACTATTTCGTCATCAAGTCAGAAGACAAGGCACTTTGTCTTATATGCAATGACACTATTGCAATTCTTAAAGAGTATAATATAAGACGATACTATCAAACTAAACACTCATTGCAATACTCACAGATATCTGGGAAGCTTCGTACAGAAAAATTCGAAGAATTGAAAAAGAATTTGTCATCGATGCAGTTAATTTTTACAAATAAGGCTGCAAATAATGAAGCAGCAACAAGAGCAAGCTTTCGCGTGGCTCATATATTGGCTAAGAAAGGGAAGCCATTCACAGACGGTGAACTTATTAAAGAATGTCTAAATGGGGTAGCAAAGGAAATGTTCCCAGAAAAAAGTAATATATTCTCAGCAATAAGTCTTTCCGCAAATACTGTTGCTTGTCGAGTTGAAGATATTGGAAGAAAAATAAAATTAAAACTTAAAGATAAAGTAAGAGATTTTGAATGCTTTTCTATCTCACTTGATGAGTCAACTGATGTGTCAGACTGCTCCCAACTGTTACTGTTCGTTCGTGGAATAGATTTTCATTTCGAGATCACTTAGGAACTTGCATCTGTTCACAGAATGTCTGGAACAACGACAGGCCAACATATTTTGAAAAAGTGGAAAAGTCAATGACTAGTTCAACCTTGATTAGAACAAACTTAAATGCATTACAACAGATGGTGGGAAAAATATGTGTGGGACAGGAAAAGGGTTAGTTGGGCAAATTAACCAAGAAATCAAAAAGTTCGGTGGGTTGAAACCTTTGGCTCTTCATTGTATCCTTCATCAGCAAGCACTGTGTGGAAAGCATCTGAACCTGTCATCTGTCCTAGACCCTGTCATTTCTACTGTGAATTATATTCGATCTTCTGCTATTAATCATCGACAATTTCGTGCTTTTCTACTGGAAATAGATGCTACGTTTCAAGACTTACCATTCCATACTTCAGTTAGATGGCTTAGTTGCGGGAAAGTTCATTCTCGGTTTTTTGAGCTTAGAAACGAGATTAAACTATTCTTACATAACAAGAACTGTCCAATAATATCTCTCACTAACAGTGAATGGCTCTGGAAATTGGCCTTTTCAGCAGATTTAACAATTCACCTAAATGATTTCAATCAAAGAATACAGAGGAAAACATTGCTCATCTGTGTTTTGTATTCAAAAGTGAAGGCTTTTCGTCAGAAATTAATATTGTTCGATACACAGTTGGCAATAAGCTGCTTTACTCATTTCTCATACTGTGGCCAATATAGTTAGGAAACTACTACTCCATTCCAATGTTGGTTTGCACGAGATACTATTTCTGCTCTGATTAAACAGTTCCATGAACGTTTCTCAGATCTTGACGCATGTTCCGCGAAAATAAAAGCATTTGAAAATCCATTTACCTCTGTCATTGA
>JBBNEX010000505.1:0-25621 GCA_038021265.1 Cyprinella venusta | reverse complement strand
TCTGACACGGAATAATTTTTTTCTGCGTCGTTTAAAGTTCTTGAAAAGCATAAAATTGGCTTTTCCTCATTTCCCTCGGTAACCTGTAGCAGCACCGCTCCTATTCCAACGTTAGAAGCATCGGTTGCTACCAATATAGGTAACTTTGGGTTAAAGTGGCTCAGCGTCATATGTTCAGTTAATTGATATTTTAGCTCATTGAACAATCGGTCATGCTGTGTGTTCCAGTTCCAAATTGTGTTTTTTTTTGTTAAATCGTAGAACGGTCGACATTTTGCATGTAACATTGGAAGAAATTTCGAGTAAAATGTGATTGATCCAAGAAATGATTTTAGTTGTTTGCTGTTTTTGGGTACTGGCAAGTTTTTGATTGCGTCTAAACTAGAGTCAATTGGGTAGATTCCATGTTTATCGATTTGATGTCCCAGAAATTTGACGCGTTCTTTCATAAATTGGCATTTCGATACATGTGTAGTTATATTGCAATCAGACAGTTTCTTGAATACAAGTTCTAAATTAGATAAGTGTTCATTGTCGTTTGTTCCGGTGACGATTATATCGTCTAAGTAACAGGCGACATTAGGTATTCCTTGTAAAATTTTGTCTAAGGTAGCCTGAAACAAAGCTGGTGCTGATGCCACTCCAAAAGGTAAGCGATTGTACCTGAAAAATCCCAAGTGCGTTGATATGCCTGTGTATTTTTTGATTCCACATCGAGAGGTAGTTGCAGATATGCATCTTTGAGATCCAGAATGGAATACTTCGATCCTCCTCGGATTTTAGCTAACACATCTTCAAAAGTAGGAAGCGTATAAGGTGGGATAACAATGTATTTATTTATGGTGTATCGAAAATCCCCACAGATTCGCACTGATCCATCACTTTTTGTAACGTTCACTGTAGGACAAGACCATTCAATATCTTCCGCCACTGGATCAACTTCTTCCAATATATTGCTACCAAGTAGTCTTCTTATCTCCTTTTCTACTTCCCCTTTTATCGTGTCTGGAACTCTTCTACATTTATGTGATCTTGGAGTCGCTTCGTCTTTAAGTCTTATGGTGGCTGTATGATTCCTTATGCCCAGATTGTTTGGGGTAAAGATGTTTTTGTATTTATCGAGTAAATGATCAACATTGCTAAGTTCTTTTTCTTCGGTTTTTTTTTCGACCATGCTAATAGAAAGTTTTATGTTGAATTCTTTCATCCAATTAAGACCACATATAGGTATGCCACGGCATCTAACAATGATTAATGGTAAAGTCGACTTTATATTTTTATGTTGTACCTCCACATGGACCAGTCCCAGCGTTTTGATATCCTCGTTTGAATAACTTGTAATTCGAGGAGCTTTAGATAATTTCGGTTTGCCTAGTTTTGTCCAGAAGTTTTCGTCAACACATGAAACAGTAGCGCCGGTATCGAGTAGCATTTTTATTTTTTCACCATTAATCGTAACGTTAATCATGTATTCTTTATCGATTGTTCTGATGTTATTTTTTTTGTAAAACGAAAAAACAAAATATTCAGAAAAACTATTATCGATCGCATCTAAGGAGTTTATGTGTTTTTTTCCCTTTACGATAATTTTTCCAGACTTTATGCAGCATCTTGCATAATGTCCTTTGGTTTTGCATAGTCTACACTCCACTTCTAGTGCCGGGCATACAGCTGTTCGTTTATGTTTTTCTTTCCCACATCTGAGACATTCACTGATTGGATCTAAGAAAAGCTGTGCGGTCTTTTTAGTAAACTGTTTTCTCCCTTCGTTTTGTAATTCGTTTATCCTTTCCATTTGATCTGCCTGTGCCAAATTGTCGGCTTCTTGGAAGACGTTTGCTGAGTTTCTCGAAGATGCAATTATGAGGGCTTCCTCTATGACAGTGTCCAATGAGACCTCATTGGAATTGAAGTGTCTCATTAATTCTTGTTGTATATAACTGTCTCTTAATTGTAGGACAAATTGGTCTCGTATTCGCTCATCTTTTGAGGGTCCGAAATTACAGTCCAGGGCTAAATCTTTTAGGGCTACAGCAAAATCAGTAATCATTTCGCCCTCCTTGCGTGCTCTATTCCCGAATTCAAATCGTCGATGAAATACGTTGACTTTCTTCGTGTATCTTGAATCCATGAAATTACATATCTTTTCGTAGCCGTCCACATCAGAAATAACTTCTTCCAGATTATCTGTTATTGCTTTAAAATGAGCACTTCCAACGCTCATTAGAAGTAAGTCGCGTTTGATCTCTTTTAGTTCCTTTTTATTCTGTTGCAATCCTTGCATTCTGACCGTAAGTTCAAATCGCTGGATGTATTTCCTCCATGTATCTGTGATGTTGTCAAAAGCTTCGAATTTAAAGTTTCGTCGTGTTTGTCGTAGTAAATCTTCCTCTTGAAACCTTGTCGCCATTTGTAAGATAATAATAATAGCGTGGGTCTACGCATGCTAATCTACTATGTCATTACAATGTGATTAAGCAATTAAGCTGAATAAAATTTTATATTTTAAATTAAATTCACACTATTTTCAGACTTAATATACAGCGATACCTCGCATAACGTACTCCTCGGATAACGTCCGCTGCGCGTAACGTACTTTTTTTGTTTATTGATAACTCGCATAAGGAACCTTGCTTCGCATAATGAACTATAACAGATTCCACTTTTTAACTGAGTGAGGTGCGCATGTTTATTATGAATTACCATTTGTTCTTGAGATCGAACGATATAAACACAAAAAATTGCTCAAACCCCAGGTTTTAATTCTGTGTCTACATACAAATTAGTTTTTTTTTATTGTATTTAAGTACAAACCATTCTTCGCATAACGATCGTTTAGCATAATGAAAAAACTCCTATAACGAATTAAGTAAGTTATGAAAGGTATCACTGTGCTTGCACCATTCCATAATAAACATGTATATTTCAACCATTAATTGATCAAAATAATGATTTATTGTATTATCTTATACTAGAAGTTGACCCGCCAAAAATGACGCAAATTCAAAAATTATCTTTAAACAAAAAGTTCCTAATTCATATGCAGAAATAGCATAAATATAATTTAAAGAGAAAAATATCACCCAAAAATCAAACAAAATCGTTATATATAGATGGAATTTGGGCATAAAATAGCCTTGATAACTTCCTGGGAGAATTCCTGTAGCGACCAAACCATCAAAACAATCTGTGGGCTGGATTTTGATTATAATTTAGCGAACTGAAATTTTTAATGACTATTTATGCTATTTTTTAATTTTTAAAATTTTTTACATGCCAATTAAAGTTAATATACTGATTTATTACAAAAAAATAAAAAAACGACTATGAGCCTGCGCAAGATTAATGGAGAGTGTGGGGAGCATTATAAAGGTCAACCATAGCCATATTTTAAAATTTTGCTCCTCTATATTGAGTTAAAATATTTATCATTTTTTTTTGCATTTAATAATAAAATAATTTTTTTAATTCACAGCTGCGCACTTGAGCGTTCCCGATCAGCGAATCAGCGAATCAGCGAATCATCGAATCAGCGAATCAGCGAATCAGCGAATGACGGGGACTATTATATATAAGATATAATAGTCCATGTCATTCGCTGATTCGATGATTCGCTGATCGGGAACGCTCAATTGCGCAACTGCGAAAAACATTATTTTATTATTAAATGTAGAAAAAAAACCGATAAATAGTTTAACTCATCATGGAGAAGCAAAATTTTAAAATATGGCAATGGTTGACCCTTAGAATGTTCCTTAATTCTCCATTATTCTTGCGCAGGCTCATTGTCGTTTTTTTTTATTTTTTTTGAATAAATCATTAAATTAACCATAATTGTTGAGTAAAAATTTTGAAAAATTAAAAAATAAGATAATTTGTTCTTAAAAATTATATTTTGTTCAATTATAATCAAAATTTAGCCCACAGATCGTTTTGATGCTTTGGTCGCTACAGGAATTCTCCCAAGAAGTTGTCAAGGCTATTTTATGCCCGAATTCCATCTACATACAATGAGTTTTTTTTGATTTTTATGCGATATTTTTCTCTTAATATAATATTTAATGGTGTTTCTGCAGCTGAATTAGGAACTTTTGTTCAATGAAAATTTTTGAATTTGCGTCATTTTTGACGGGTTAAATTCTAGTAATTTAATATTTTTCCATTTGGCACAAAATATTTTAACAATAGAATGTAAAATGAGGCAGCCATCTAGCCAGCTTTATGATATGGATTTCAATGCCGATCTAAGCGTATTTATATTAAAAAATTACTTAGAATATCTTAAAAACCGTCAATTAACGATTAGAGAGGTTAGTTCTAATCATCATGGTGTCATGCTCCCCGTGATTATATTCCAACCGACAAGGGAATTTACTAGGACAAATTAAATCAATCTACTCCTATCAAAACATATATCTCTTCTGAGAGTTGAAACGTGAGATTTAGTTCGAGGTCCTAATCCTTGCGCATTCAATCGATCAAGCTTAGACATGAGTGAGACAGGCTAAGAAAGTGTAGAACTTGGCTCTGCCACGCTCACTTAACCCTCGCACTAGGTTCGAAACGATGAAAGCGGCGTCCGGTCTAGGAGAAAACCAGTCATAGTGGCTTGGTTGTACTTGGGCTGGAAATATACGTATTAAACAAAATTTACAAATAAAATAAATATAAAAAAGTATAAATAGTCTGTAAGAAATACTTGCAGCCTTTCTCAAAAATAAAAAATCCTCAAAATCTCAAAATATGACAATTTTAGATCAGTAAAATTTCCATACCAACAAATTTTTCGAAAAAGTTATTTGATGCTAGCGCGTAATTAATAAATAAACTCTTAAAAATCAATCTAATATTTTAAGCAGTAAAGAATTGACCAAAATTGATTGAATTAAATTTAAAAGTAGAAGCCTACGGTAAAACTGGTGGATTGTGGTGTTTTAAAGAATGTTGAATATCATATTATGAAGGAAATTAAAATAATGCCTAATGTTACGTTTTTACCAATTTATAAAAACTAATCTATGCATAAATGAAAATTTCTTTATTATTTTTAGCTCGTTCCTGTGATTTTAAAGAAAAAAATACCTGTATCATTCTAGCTTTTTGAACGTGCCAGTTTTTAGACAGAAATGAGCAAACAAACGGAGTGTTAGTATACTGCTTAAACTGACGCCCAGTGCGTCCAGCTCGATGAATAAATATTGAAATATCATCAGGAAAATCAAAATTAATAATTGTGTCCACCTGAGATTACTATAGTCAGTAATATACATTGAAATCTAATCCACGGGAAACTGAATCCGTGCAAATGGCCATAAAATTAGACTCTGGTAACAATGAAGTCATCATCTTTTAATGAAATTAGATTAAATTACACTAGGATTCGCAGAACTAAGAAGTACGTTTGGAAGATCCTTTGATTTTAAAGAATGATGAAGGAAAACAGATGTGGACACTTTGCTAACAAAAATCAAAATCGATCGTCCTTCATTCAAAAAATTCGAGCAAAGTTCAATTAATTTTTCTGAAATTTATAAAATTAGCAGTACCCAGTTTTTTATCTTGGGGAACTTTTAAGAAACGGTACGTAACATGGTTTATTAATCGATGATTATCAAGCTTTATAATTTCGAATTTCTCTAAAAATTTAAATAAATTACATTAAGAGTGACTTGTAAACGTTTAAGTGTTTCATGATTAGGAAGAGTTGAAGACACTAGTATAGCACGTGATTTAGCCGTCTAAATACGGTCAAATATCTGGTGATACCATTTTTTCTAGAAATGAGAATAATTGAGGATGATCATTAAGCATCATATCAGCCTCGTCGATAACCACCGTCTCTAGGAGGTTAATACTTGCTTTATTATGTTTGATAAGATCAAAAAACCGCCCAACTGTAGATACACAAATATGGGAATAAGGTTTATCTAACTAACATTTATGATAATATTATACCATATCTGAGATGGACATTAAATTACAACATTCTAATTTCAATGTCTTATTTGCGATGGACAGAGTTTTCTAAAGTTAAAAAGTGCGAAAACCATGATTTGTTTGACCAATAAGTTGTTTGGAACAAGAATGAGTCTTGAAATATGTAAAAAATTCTCAGGAATCTTTGAGAAATAATCAGAGCCTTCGGCATATTGAATGGAGGATTTTCTTGGTAAATTAATAGATTTCATCGATTGACAGATGAGAGGTAGTAAATAAGCGTTTGTTTTTCCAGTCCCTGATTAAAGCATATAATATTACCAGTTTGTGAACAAATAAATACATCATTACTTTTATTCCAAATTGTTGAAAACGAAAAAGACTAATATTTCGTGCAGATAATTACTTGAATAGGAGTATATGTCTCAATTCTTATTTTTGATGTAAAATCCTTGAATATCTGAGGAAAATCATATTCAGCCAAATCTGTAAATTTATTATGAGCTTTTTGTAAGGACGTAACATTTTGGACTTCTTTATCAATCACGACTGTAAACTCGGATGAACCAGAGCTCATTCGGTCCTCTTTAGATTTCATTGGGGATAAAGGTTCTGTAATAGTCAAACTTTTAACATTTTTAAAGCCCGGGATGACATTTTTTGGTTTATTCGAGCGATTAAAACTGTGTGAGATAAATGGTTTATGTTTTTCATTTTGTTCGATCTTAGAAAAGGATTGATGCGTTTTTTGGCTGAAACCTTCAGACAATTTTTTATTATTTCTGTAGTGTGAACTTTCTCTTGTTTTGAACCCTGTTTCATTATTTTTTGGAAAGTTTCTGTGAGAATTCTCCGCTTTTTTTGGCCGAATTGAATCTCGAGATGAATTATTTGTATCGGTATTCTCAAATTTTTTAGATTTTTTATTCATATTGTTGAATGAACTAAATATTGTAATTTTATTTACCAATAATATTTATAAGATTTGTTTGCAAAATTTTGAGAATTTGATATTGACCTAATGTTATTTAAAGAGCGTGCTTTAGAAATTTTTTGCCTTTTATATCGTTAAATTTTTCATTGCAGTTAGAAAGAATTCGATCATGTTTACCTTTATCGATAAATTTTGAATTAGGGAATTCTCGATTAACGTTTTCATACTTTGACTCCTTGAATATATTAATAAAATCTAACATATTTTGATTTGGTGTCAATTTTTACATTTTTATAATTCTTTTGATAAAATTTTTGGCTATTTCGAACAGTTGGTTGAGAGGATTCTAGTTTTGTCGACATCCATAATATTGATGTCGTAAGTAATTTTTTCATCCTATTAGTAATGTGATAAGGTGATAGTGATCAATAAAATATTCTTTAACTTATGCTCCTTGCATGTTCTGTTGTCCGCCATTCAGACCGCTTAATTTTACGGCTACAAAATATTATATTCCTAATATTGATGGTTAGAGTACATAATAAAAAGCAAAAGAATCTTAACATAATCTATTAATTTTTGAATTTAATTTCTGGTTTTTTTACACAATTTAAGCTACTAAGTTCAAAAATGTGATCACATTTAAGGTAAATTAGGCCAGTCATATATAAACTTCTTCTGCTTATCGTTCCCTAAATTTAGAATAAAAATAATCTGCAGTCTTTAATTGTAACAGAAATTTGCCATCTCTGTGAAAATATCCAGTTAATGTTGTATTTATGATATTTTTAAACAAAGTCTTATCATCAAAATAGGCTTGAATCCCTTTATTTAAATTTTTTTTCAGTAAAAACAATGGCCAAAGAGTCGTTCTGTATTTTTTTCTAAATATTAAGAGGAATAAAAAAAATTATTAATTCAAAGACGATTAACAGAGGTAATAATTTCAATTCTTTTATTTATTAAATCAAGGAATATCGATCAGAAAGCTATAAACAGCTTATTAACATGCGAGCCGAAAGATCAAAACACAAAACTAAATTTTATTTAATTGTTATCATCTCTATTAAACATGTATTATTTTCATATTGAAACCATAATGTTGGCCCGAAAAATAAACTTTACAATAAAAGCTGACCGGCAGAAATTTTCTAACTGCTAGGTTAAAAAGCAGGAATAGCCGACCTATGGCTCTTAAAATGATCATTTATGGCTTTTGATAAATGCAACAGAATTAAGTACTCTTTTTATTTTCATTTTGTTATATTATTAAAAAATGTCATGTTCCTTATGTGTTTCAAAATGGCTAGGTGCAACGTTAAAATGAATTTTGAATTTTTTAAACTTAATTATGATATGACTTTTTAAAAATGTGTGAACCAACATAAAGAGCTATTAACACGAATTTTATTAACAAAACTAAAAACATTTAAACTACTTTTTTTCGCTTCTTGCCCTAATTATTGGTGTAAAAGACCTACTTTAACGAAGGAATCGATTTTTTTTATCCCTCTGCTGATTAAATTTTTAAACTGGAATTAATTGCAAGTGTTGTGTCAAAAGAACCACTAAGACAAACCTTACCCAGAGGGGTGCAACAAAACAAATAAAAAAATGATAAAAATAATAAATTATAGCAAAAAAATATTGTTTTGCCTGTTCTGATGTTTTTTCCAAAAAAAGATATGGCTAGATCGGGATTTGCATCCCACGTAACTTCAGGGCGAAACCCACCGGGGTATTTCAGCAAGTCAACTTTTACAAAATTTGTTTCATATCATGTAACGCGTTTTTTATTAGTTTAATAACAAAAAAATATATTTTCTAATTTTTTTTCTCGACAGATTTGAAATAAGGATCATAAAAAGTGAGTTTTTTATTTCAAAATAATTTAATAAATAAAAATACAATTTCTTTAAAAATAAATCTTAATACATTTTTGTACAATTATTAGCTTTTTTTATTGTGACTCTCAACAAAATTTTAAATTTTGAAAAAGGCTCCGATTTTAAAAGTCGCTCCTTTACAATTCGTCGAAAAATAAATTTTCGAAACTCTTTTTGTTGAAATTTAATCTTTATTACTTAAAAAGGTAATATTTTTGTTTTCTCATATAAAAATGATAGTAAAGAACAAGGCCTAAGATTTTTCTAATGTTATAAAATTTTATTAAAACAGTTTTGTTTGCAGATTTCTAATTTATATATTCCTCATTTTATTTATTTACATATGATTACTACATTTTGTTTTGAGGGGATGAGCTAGTTTATATTTTGATTGTTTTTAGACTTAGGAAAGAGCCCTTATTTAGATTTCAGGTTTATATTAAGGCTTGTTGATTTGAGGTAGAATAGGGATTATGATTTAGGATTTAGGATTGAAATTGGGCTTTAGATTTAGGTTTTAGATTTATATTTTATGTTTAGATTAGAATTAGGTCTAGATTTCTGGTTTAACATCAAGATTTAGGCTTCATCTTAGGTTTAGCTTGAGTTTAAGGTCATAAGATTATTAGGTTTATTTTCGATTTAAACGACCTTTAAAAATTTTATTACATTCATTTGTATCACTATAATAAAAATTTTACGCTAGAGTAAATAAAATATCTATCAGCATTTATTTAGTAATAAATTTCGACAATTCGTGTCTCGAAGAACTGAAACTGAATCTATAAAGGTGTATGGCCAACCCTGTTATTTTGGATGAATTTGAGCCATAATAAAGTGTCAGACAGTCAGACTCATAAATAAAGGATCGTCATTTATAATATTTTTATTTGATGAATAAAAAGACAACAACAAAATAGTGACTGACATTAGGCTTCTTTTCACATTCAATATATGAATTAAACACGAAAGCCAAAATTTAACTGTTAAAATCACTAATCAATTACTAAAGTTAAAATTATAATAATAAATCAAATGAATTTAACTTCCGTTTTTTGTTCTAAAATAAAAATTATCACAACGACGTTGAAATAATAAATGCTGAAAACAATGTAATATTTTGTAATAATATCATTTAGAGAAAAATTTCTGAGTGCAACAAATTCGCAGTTAAAAATATTTTTGAAGAAACAGAATAAAGAAAAAAAGAGTTATTTGCTAATAGTGTTTTGTCTTTTTATGCTATAAAAATAATTTTTATTCAACAATATTATTGAAGTGCAATAATGGACAAAACGCACTTAAATATTTACATCGATTTTCATAATGAGTCCAGTTTCAGCTCAGTTTATTTTTATAGCGCCATTAATTTTTAATGAGTAGGTCAATTTAATTTAAAACCATTGACGCTAATCTTTTTTAAGTATTGACTGTTTGAACGACCCAGCATACCATTATATGATGCGTATAACGAGAAATATTAATTACTGATTCTCTAACAAAGCCCGTTGGTAAAATATTAAAATAGGTAAACATTAATCAAAGTAGTATTATCTCAGGCAGTAAATCTGATGACAAATTTTTAAAGATTACCGATAAAATCCATTATTTTTGCACATTATTGCTCTCATCGAAAGGTTTAATTGTTTCGTAAATGATCCGAAAACCGCAATATAATTTTTCCAGATTAGGAGACAAAAAACGAAGCTGTATAAACTAAAAACTATTGTGCATAATATAATCGTTAAATTTTGAAAACATTTGTTAGCGCTGTTCATTCTGATTTATTATTGAAATCCAAAGTCTAAATAGAGGTATAATAAGTACCTATAAAGATACTCCTCCTCCATATCTTTCGTTTGATGTTGATAAACAAACATGGCGTTAAATAATGATACAATTTCTGAAATATCTTTTGAAGATTTTTGTAATTCATTTAAGAGTTTTAAAACGAGTCTTAAAAAATTAAAAACGATATTTATTACATTTTTATTTTTCTTTTAATCGGCAATTTTGAAGTTGTTTTGAAAAGACTGATTAAAACTTTGGTTAATAATATAGAATGTTGACAACTTGATACAATATTATTCAAAAAAAGGCTCAAAAGTATTGATATTCCTAAATTTAAAAAATTAGACAATACCAATATCGTTGAGACTCTCAATAACGAGCTGAATTGCTTTGAAGGTCGATAAATTTCTAATATTTTCAATATTTTGTCGATTTTCCACATAAGAAAGTTGCATAATAAACAGATTTTTCAAAAACTCATAAAGAAAAATAAGTTTATGAGCATTTGATCGAAGCTCATTACAATTAAATCCTTCATTAAAATGTAAAATAATTTTTTTAATAAACACTTCCGAGTTGCTAAATTCAAGTATTTTAAAAACATTCTTGAATCAGACATTTAATTACTTTTGCGAAAGAAGACTCAATAAATTCATGAGATTTTTGACAAAGCTTAATTATAAATTTTTCAGTGATTTTAATTATATCCTTTTCTTGATCCTGTTGCGACAGACTTTTTAGTTCATAATTAACATAATGGTTCCACAAACCATAATATTTTGGGGTTAAATAATATAATATAAAATATGAATTAAAAGCCAATATCTTCGTATAATTGACGTGTAAGCATGAAATAAATAAGATGGTATGCTCACAATTACCGATAAATTTACCTCAAATAATTTTTTTGTGTTATCTTTTGTCTTGAAAAAATCATAAAAAAGTATTGGATATATGAATTCTAAATAATCACTAATTAATATGGAATAATAATTGGATAATAAAATCTTTTGCATTTTGTTTACACAGCAATATCGAAGAAATCTTGTGTTTGTGGCAAGAATAACCCAACCGCATTTAAATTGAGGATGTATTTTTGGTCTGATATTATGCAATAATTCTAATATAATTAGAATCCATCTTTCTTTAATATCGATATAATCAATTTTAGTATCAATTACCGATATAATAATATTTTTAACAAAAACAGAAAACGTCGATTCAATTTTATTGCCCAGTTTCATTAACAGAATTGGAAATATAATCGATTTTATACTATTTATAATCTTTGAATCAATTAAAAATATTACATCAGAAAATAAAATCTTAATTTGAGTATATCGAGTTGTGGTAGTAACAAGATGGTGCATAAAATCTACTAAAATATTACAATACGTAGGTATCAGACTAGAGTGCACAAATTCAGTCTGTAAATATATCAATTATAAATACTGTCAATTTTTCTCGATGGTTATAATCAATAATGTATAGGAATAAAAGTATTAAAAATTGTTTTATGATGGAATAATTATCGACTTTAACCATGAATACGTCTGAGTTAGTTTTCCTTATCCATTCACATAAATGCCCGTCAGCATTTGATGGATCTTTTAAGATATAATCAATAACTATTTTAATCTAAATTATTAATCACTTTATACACGAAACAAATCATAGAAGTGGTCGTTATAATCATTTCTGTTTATTCCTACATCAAATGAAATAAGAAATTCGTCAATTAATTGTATATCAATTTTTGTATCGTCCTTCTTCGAATAAATGGAGAGTTGAATATCATATCCTTTTAATTTGAGCATAAGTAATTTAGATATGTTGATAATATTCAATGAATTGACACATTTTGGGAATTTTAAATGCAGCTTTTGAATTAAAAAAGTTGTGAAAAGAAGTAGGTTTTCATCGAAAAATATCAAATTTACAGCAATATCTCTATCAAAATAAGAAAAATCCAGTAATTCGGCATTTAAAAATTTAGAAATAACTGTGAAATTATATTTAATTGATTCTGGTTTCGATAGAAGATATTTAGTTACAATATTTACAACGATATTATAAAATCCTTGAAATCTGCTAAGACATAAAATTATATGAATTGCAAGATCAATTTCGCACAGTGCGTCATCTTTATCATTCAAAATGACTCTGTCGACGATAGTGTCCGTTGCAATTTTTAAAAGTTGGTATATCATTAAGAAATGATTATAACGGAGTATTGCGTTTATCACCTCATATAATTTAGTTTTGACGGTATTTTGGTTGTTTGGTATGAAAGCTAGTTTGTCTAATGACGACATCAAGATTCTCTTAAATACATAATGTTCTTCTATTTTCTAAAATATTAAAAATATTCACAACCAGGCAATAAAAAGTTTTTATCAAACTATCCTTATCCGAATGAAGATCAATATCATTAAAAGGAAGATTCCATGCAATAAAATTACCATCATTATCGGTACAAATAAGTTTAAGATGACTCATGATATTTTTTTCTGATTTTTGTATTTTTATTGTATTGGGTCTGTGGCCATCGAAGATAAAATCATAGATAAATTTTGTCATGCATTGTAATACCTTTTCTTCATTTTCCAAGATAATCCGATCAAATACGCCAGAAACATGATCTTTTATAAAAACAGAATCAATTTTATCGTCAAGTAATCGAATAAGAAGTTTATTTAATGTCTTTTTTACCTCATTAACATTATTTCTTAGAATATGAAGTATTTTTTTCATAAAATCTTCTTTATTAATTGACTTTGCAACCTTTTTCCTAATTAAATTATTTTCCTAATTTTAATTATCACTTCAAACCGATATTAGAGTTATTGCAAAAATTACTTTAGACTCAAACAATATTGAAGCAATAAGGATACTCGCTTTAGATAACGCTCTTATTAGAATTTTTACAATTAGAATAGTTGAATCTATAGGAGTACTAGCGGCGTCAAAGTAATCATTGTATTTCTTTGAAAACAACCTCTCAAACGCTTGTAAATATCGATCTTGCATTTTTGACAATTCAATTGACTTAATTGAATTATTTGATGATGGGTTAAATCCTATTAATTTTAACGTTGCAAATAAATTATCTCCATCTTTCAAATATGCTGACGGACGAATTCCCTGTTTGCCAGTGAAGTTGTACCTTAATAGAAACTCCAGCAATTTTACACATTGACTTGATAATATATCGATTCTCAGCCTTTTATTGTTTTATTAAAATACTTGTGTTTTTTCTTTTGAGTATATTTCAGCGAGAATAGATAAAATTCCCATTAAAAAGGGATTATACGTTTTGAGAATCTAAATTTTTGATCATATTTTACCGTTGAAGCTCTGATAAAAGTCATAAAACTTTCTAAAAACAAAAGCGTTCCACTAAGTTTCTGTATCATCAAAATTATAAAAACTAGTTGACTCCTCAGATATGCTTCTAAAATTAAGGTCTTGATGTTGAATAACTTTTATTAATCTTAGAAGCCAACCTCATAATTTACTGGAATATCTTCCCCTATTGTTATTCGTCCGATCCACAAGCCGTAGTTTCGAAGCTTATGAATTACATTTTCATCATATTGACTTTTGTCTGAGATAAATTGCTAGAATAAAAGACACAAGTAACCTTGATAGCTAAATAGGTTTCACTTACAACGTTTCGGTAAAACTTTTCACTGTCAATATTTTTTACCAAATCTTTGTAATAAACGTGCCTGTCAGGATATATTGGCACATAATCTCTGACCAAACATGTGGCTACAACCTTATAACCATAATCATCATGTATATTGGCCATTAACTTTTCAACATTTTTGTTGGAAATCTCATCTTTCATTTGCTCAAAAAATTTTTCGACTTTATTTTTAAGATGGCAGATTCGTTTTTGACTGACATATTTCGTATTTCCTATTGAAGTTTTCTTGCCATTTATTTTGTGATAAAATGAAATTTCTTTTGTAACAATAGCCGCAATTACCATTAGAGTAATATTTAATGTAGTCTAAATCAGTTATTTTATCTGTCATAGATTTGATGAATTCTCCAGATCTTGCGTAATAATAACTTCCATCTTTTAAATGATTCTATAAAAATTCTAAAATTACTATATTTTGCCAAATGTTTTTGAATTTTTCTGGATAGACGACCTCCATTATTTGTAACTTTAGCATGGCGGGAAATTCAATAAAAACATACGAGTAATATAGTTTTTTGCAGAATTTTCGGTCATTTTTTATTCTTAAAATTAGAATATCATAAACATATCGATTGTTAACGTGATTAATGACAATGCAGCAAAATAGAATTTACCAGGATTGTAAAATTTGAACAACAACCTTTCAATAAATAAATTTAGTTCGCTCAAACTGATCGCATCAGATTGACAGAGAAGAAGAATCAGCAAAATCGCCGTTGAAAGTTGATACAAGTCAATTTCTTTTAGATTGTCGATTTTAAAAAGATGTAGCTTTAAATAAGCAGGAAGCTAAGATAAATCTGACTCTTTACTAGATGACCTTGTACTGAATCGTTTTTTAAACAAACTCCCATTAACAGACACTTTAATTTATTATAGCGATTTTGTAACGAGTCCAAATAATTGACATTATGAGTCAGATATGAGAATATCTTTCCTACATAAAAATTATTTGTTGATTCTGTGTGTTGAATATCGGAGCCTTTTTGTGAATAATAAGCTCGTATTTTCTTTGATAATTCTTCGAAGGTTTCGTGATGCTCCGAATCTAGCATCCCTATATTGTTTTCAATAAAATTTAGCATTAAATCGAAAATTCCAAGCTTCTGATTCACATTTTCAGGTGTGCTAATATGATGATAAATATCATGTAAAAACTCGCGCCATTTTTTTTCAAGATATTCAAGTAAAAAATTTATAAAAGATTCCTCGTTTATTAAATTATATTTACTTTAAGTTGGAATAATTTCTCTTTCATCCATTTATCCATTTGAACATAGTTTCTTTTTGATGCTTCGTAAGCAAGTTCAATAACATAGTTAAGATCACTATTATTTAAGAGTCTACCAATTGTTTTCAAATTTTGTGCAAGATCAAAAATTCTAGACACGCGTTGATCCCTTTCAGAAGGTGCCTCATTAAAATATCGATGAAGACTATTCAGAATAATTTCTTTTAATTGAGTCGAAAATTTCTGCTCAATTAAATTTAAATAACCTCGTGACTGAATAAATATTTGAGCATTTCTGTCGAAGATTTGTAATTCTGAATGTAAAAATCGATTAATAGTTGAACGACTTCGCCATAGATTCCATCAACGCTAAACTATAATTTAAGATTATCTTCATAACTCTAGGTTGTTGTAGAACGCCCAACAATATTATATCAGAAAATGTCTGCATCGATTTTTTAAGGAATTTAATAATTTTCGTTTGATGTGTCTCGCATAAATGTAAAACCGCAGCGACATATTCAAGTGAATTCCAATTTGTCGGAATTGTTACCTCCATAATTGTTCCGGATAATTCGTTCTTGAAAACAGGGGTATAGTCAGAAGAAGTAAAACAAATTATATCCTGATTTTCAAAAGAAAGTTCAATAAAAGCCATCTTTTGTATTAATTCATTAATTTACCGCTACTTGGCTTGTTTGAATGTGCTTTAGTATTAGTTTACCATCGATTGGAGTTTTATTTATCTTGACCAAATTTTTGACCAAAAATTTAATAAATTTGTTATTTATTTCTGAAATGTCGATATAAAATAGAATTTCGATAATTAATGAAAAATCGAATGGTATTTTTAATGTTGAGTTTTTTTGCCATACTTTTAATAAATTATTTAGATATTCGTAATATTTATTTGTCGCCTTCTTTTATGATCAATTGAACTTACATCCTTTAACGAAGAAAAATTAACTAAAATTAGTTGATAAAGTTGATTTACTGGATAAGACGGTGATATTGTATGGGTTATAAAAAATTGAATTTTCGCTAGAAGAAGGCTGTTCTAAGGACCTTATGTTAATCTTTTATTATTACTGTTCCGTAAAATCTTCATATTTAGCCGCCAAATATTCACCGCTTCTATTGGGGTCATCCTCCATATTTTCATCATTTAAGATTTTGATGAAGGCGTTTCTCAATAAAACTGACTAAAATACCGGTCAATGTCAGTTTCTATCAACTTCTCTTGTATTTTTTGCAAAAGATAATCTAGAATATAATAATGGAACAAACTTTTGCATTGTCTGATTTTTCTCCAAATTTTTTGATTTATTTCACTGTCGTTCCGAATTGACAAGAAAGCCTTAAAAATTGTTTTTTGTAAAATTTCCACATTATTAATGGTCATTTGGAGTAAGACATTGATGACTATTGTTATAAAATGTCAAAAAACTATCATCATAAGACGCCGAAATTAAGCTTTGTTTGAGAGCTCTCAATGCTAAATATAAAAGCCATTTATTGCCATTTTGTGCTATCACTAGGTCAGAACTCTCACTTAGAATCGCTAAAAAACCCATCTTTTATAATATGCTTTTTTACTTTCTGATCAAGTTCAAAATGGGACAATTTTTGATAAATTTGCTCCTTTATAATTGTTGCATCCTTAAATAAAAAAAAACAAAGTACTTTAATTTTTTTAAACTTTTCTTCAAATTCAGAAAATGTTTCTGCTAATTGATAAAATTTCAAAGATGAAATTTTCATGATTATTAATCACTTATTGGGAATCAATAAAATGAGCGTTGCTTTATTCATGGTTGCCCGTTAGCACGTTATATTTAATTCACATTATAAACAAAAAATTATCAACAATAGTCTGATTTAAGAGGCTAGGAAATTGATATTAACTAATGAACAATAACTTCAGTAAAATTATAAAACGATATGATCATAAAATTTTTAAATCTCTAATTTATATCACCTAATATTACCAAATCAGATATTTAAAGGCCAACATTTTTTATGTATGATATAATACAATGATTAAATTAGAGCCGTTATTATTTAAAACAAATTTCAACCGCGCATTAATTTCGTTGCCACATTATTGTGAGAAATGTCTATATCACTCTTCAGACTAATATTTATGGGTTATCAACACTCAGAAGACGCCCTAAATCACTTATTTTCTTTTGCTTTAATATAACACTAAAAAGATTTTTGCTAAATTGGCCTGCAAATAATATCTGAGTTTTCTTTGAACTTAAAGAAATATCGGGTCTGTATTTTTTTGTCGGATGATTTTTTTTAGTATTTACATGCGAAAAATGTACTATTCGTTCTTCAATGTAACCTTTCTTTTATTTTCAAATCAAAATATTTATTCGTTGAATCTTCGTAATAAACTTCAAGTAATTAAACAAAATCGTAAATTACGAGCCATTTACCTCAATATTGAAATTTATAACTAAAAACCAGATAGATATTACATCGATCAAAACAATTAACTTATCAATTAAGATTAGTAAATGTGTCAACATGCATTAGATAGCCTGGTTTTCATCGAGCATAATTATTATTCATAATCAATTCTTCTAGTTTTGATTAGGAAAGTTATTTTTGATCAACCATAAAAAATATTAAATGTAAAAGCATTTATAGAATAAACTCGTTTCTGATTGGCAAATAAAACCTGCGTGTTGACGAATATAAGCCCGCCTTACACTTCCAACCTTTCTTCATGCCAATTTTTATCTTCTTGAATGTACTCAAGTTACAATCGAAACCAAGAAGCGGCCTACAGAAAATTGTACAAACTGGTTGTGTTCACAAAACTTTCTTGTTATACTTCCACATTTTTCCCTCACTAAGAGAATTATTTTTATTTTGAGGCAGCGTGATTAATATTCTTATGAGTGGATGATTATTTGTTGCCTTTGTTAATTATTATTCAAAACAGAAAATACTGATTTTTTCGTTTTAATTTTCCCCGAGCGAGATTATTGCTTTTCAGTCATCGTCTATCTTAATTGCCTAATTTTGTTAGAATCGGTTTTTTAAATGCGCGTGTTCTTTAAGTTTCTCATCATTTAAAACCACTTTGAATATTGATAAAAGAATCATGGTCACTGGCTATTCCGTTTCGCGCAGCTAATTTTTTTGACCTCGTGCAGAGTTCTCCGGATTTTGTTTTTCTTTTATTCTGGATTTTTATAGCTCAGAGCTGTAATTATTTTCTTCGATTCTTACAATAACTATCAGCGAAGAATTTAATGGTACCATGGTAATTTTCAACTGGAAGAGGATCACAAAATCGGTCGTTTAACTCCTATAATTTATAAAAAATTATAGTATCGTTTTTTTCGACAGCATCTCTCCCTCAATCAATCGTAGACCGACGGCAAAAATTTATTATATTCGTTTTTATTCATACGATTTTGGATTTTATCTGATTTTAAGACATCTTACTGACCGCACAAACGTAATGAGTTATAGAATAAAATATATTATAATTAAGACGTGGACATGACAGATTTAATCTGGCGTTTTGTTGTTCACGTTGGTAATTCTTTTGCATTGTTGCTCTTCCCCTTTTAAAAATGGAAATTTTGATCAAAAAAAATCCGTTTGATAGATTCCTAATACTAATTGAAACTTGGTTGCAGTCTTTATTTTAAGGATCC
Source organism: Cyprinella venusta (assembly GCA_038021265.1). Lineage (NCBI taxonomy): Eukaryota > Metazoa > Chordata > Actinopteri > Cypriniformes > Leuciscidae > Cyprinella > Cyprinella venusta. The sequence goes on along the minus strand of JBBNEX010000505.1, from coordinate 6,450 downwards.
CAACTTAAGAAACTATAAATCTTTTGTAATACTTTATTCGGTTAAGGTTTTCATGTTTATAGATAAATGCTTTCAGTTATGCCTTTTTGCATTCGAAAGTTCCGTTTTTATTTTGAAATAATTTGGATGGATAAAAATCAAGATTATCACCAAGGTCAGAACAAATACAGAAGAATATCAAAGTAGATAAACTACGCGGTATTTCTTACATTGAAAAAACTGACCTTATAATTGTTGGCGTGATAAATACATTTTCAATTAATTTACGAACTTTGAAAAAAATATAGTGAAATTATTTGAGAGATTAAACTTTTTAAGATTGGTTTAGTGCTGGCTAGACTCATTAAAAAAATTTTTAATTCAAAAGAACACTACCAGAAATGGCTAAAACACACCCAATTCTTACCTTGGCGGAAATTAAAGAAAAATATACCGAAAAACATAATATTACAGTATAAAGAACTATATTGCCCACGAATATTACCTATAAATTATCATGGTTGGTGTAGATTGCGCAAAATCGGGATCATTGAAGCCCGCTTTTACTCGCTCATGTTTATTCTAGAATGTAATAATATCATTTCCTAGGAATTTGATTCGTAACACTAGAATTTATATGCTTTACGTAATAGATTTCAGAAAACAAAAATTTAGTATGTATGAACGAATTTGAAGAGGCCATAGAGTTGAAATTTTGGTGTCAGATTCTTGATGCAAAAACATAATTTTTTGTGCGACCGTGTCAAATTAACGCATTATTCACTGTAAAATACTTATTTAATTTGATCATTAGAACAAATTCTTCGTCTTATCCAAGAATTGTTTAAATTTTTATATTTAAACTATAGATAATTTACAGATACAGTGATGCCTCGCATTAAGTACTTAATTCGTTCAAGGAGTAAGTTCTTTATGCGAAGCATGCTTTGTACTAAAATACAATAATAAAAAAATTAATTTGTATATCGACGCAAAATAATTAAAACCTCGGTTCGGAGAAATTTTGTGTCGTGATTTCGCTCGATCTCAAGAACAAATGGTAATTCAATACAAAAACGCGTGCTTTAGCCAAATAGTTGAATCTCATTCAGTTCATTGTGCAAAGCAAGGTTCGTTATGCGAGGTATCACTGTATAATGTTCCTTTTTACCATTCAGTGCCTGCACAAAAATTAATTGAAACAATGGGCATAATACATTTTTCTAACCATCCAATACCCAACAGTTAAATCCTTCTCAGCTTATATATTAATAATGAAAATCAATTATCAAAATGAATATGAATATTTTAAATGACGGGAGTCTAATTAAGGTCATCAACTTATCAGTCCGCCAAATTAATCCAACTGATTTCAGTTGCCGGGTAAGACAATCGACAAGAAAAGCATTAAGACTGACAACAAAAAGAATTTTAATTTTTTTATCCGAACTTCTGAATGTCAAAAGGTGGAAATTTTATTTTAACTATGGTAAAATGATGAAGGGTCAAATTGTAAAATAAGACTGATAATGGAATGTTTATTTGACTTTTATGACGAAATGTTTTAGCCTTTTTTATTTCCCACTTGGGAATTATAAAAATTACATGAAACAAAGATATTTACTGAGATTTTAAAAGTCTGAAAGTATTTGAGCGCATGTAATAATCTTGATGTTAAAAAAATACTGTCCAGTGTTTGCATCTTAAATCGAGCATGACTCAATTGCTATCGCTCACATCTCAATTTCAATCACGCATAATTCAAAATATTATATCTTTAAATTAATTAAAAAGGATTTTTGTTGAAATTATCAAATTATACAACGAATTAAATTTTAACAAAGTTATATCTATCGTTTTTTGTTAAACTTTGTAGATAGCTTAAATCATGAGGAATGAAGAATACAATATTCATCATGCATAAAATAGGATTCCAAAAATCTTAAAAATTTAAAAATTACTAAAGATTTAGAATAAATCAGTATTTTTTTCGTCTACTTATTCAGCATTCATAGATCCAATTGATTGAACTTATAACGGAAAAAAATTTATGTGAATGAGTTTAACAAAAAAATCTAAGAGAAAATTTAAGAACCATAAATCATGCTTTCAGTATTGTTGCACCATTATGTTCCATCGGATAATAAACCTTATGAAGAGTTTTTTTTAAAGAAGAATAAAAATAAATTGGTAAGTAGAGTAAAATTAGTATTTTTTAAAATTTAATCAACAAATTATTTTATGCGTGATACCAAATGAGATGTGCTCGATAGCAAATGAGTCATGCTCGATTTAAGATGCAAACACTGTAAAACTGACTCTAAAAACAACCATCTTACTTTAGGCGCAATAAAATCTTTAGGATGATAAAAAACTGAACAGGGTTTTAACTGAGAGGTGATGATCACGTAACAGAGGCTCTTTAAATTACAACAATGACAGATTTCCATTTAGTCCAATTTTAGCCGTATTTAAATGACAACCTTAAAGGAACTAGATAGAAAATGTAATAAAAATTTAAATGATCAGTTTTATTTAGACAAACCCATTCTAAGATTGTCTTTACGAGTTTATGTAGTATCAGAAAATGTTAAGCACAGGTAATGACAAAGTTTTTACATTTAGCAGGAAAAATTGTAATAAACACATATTTCAATAAATAAAGAATAGTTTAATTGACTTTTAACTAAAACCCACTTTCTAATGTCAGAGATCACATAATAGGCGCTACGACCATAAAAGTGTGTATCCCCTGGTGGTTTTATAGAACCACCCTGTACAGATTAAACATTCAGCTATTCAGATTTTTTATATTCACTTATCTTGAGTCATTTAATAGCCAAGTATGTCCAATGTATTTATAGTGTTTGGTTGTTTTGCTCTTTTTTTTAATTTAAACAAGCGTCATGGACTGTTGACAAACAATCATGGTAGAAATCTAAATAATAATGCGGAACATAAAATATATTTATAAATGATTAAGCGTAAAGTTGCATTCGCAGCTAATCTATCATTATTTATAGAAAAAGGTGAGTTAAATCGCCAAACGCAGAATCTTACTGCAATAAAAAAATTAGGGCCTTTCACATTAGTCCATACTCATAAAATTTTATCTTAGAAGTTTAAGTATTTTAGGTGCTAGAAAAACAAAGTAGAACGAGTAATACCCTTTTTTCGGCTTGATTGAAATTTAAACGAAATTATAAAGTTCAGGAGTGGAAAAACACCTATCGCTATAACAAATTTTTAGATGGAAATTAATGTAAAATATTTTAGAAAAAGACAAATTAATTTCTGGATAGAGCAGGTAGGATATGATAAAGGATTATTAACTGATATCGTGATGTTTCGTTAACGAAAATCAAAGCCTGGAACGTATGTACGAAAATAAGGACTCTCTTTATCAACTTCCTTCACTAAATGATGCCTGCACATTTTCGCCACATTTCATAAAGTCTTTAACAGATCATGTTAAGGAATACAACAAAGTAGTTACTTAACCTCATGATAAGAATATTGAAGCGGTTCGTGAAGTGTTGAAAACATATGAAGAGCTCTGTAAAAGCTTGGAGGGTTGTGATGGACTTACAAAAAATACATGCGCGTCTGTCATTCAATTAAAAGGCCTCAATCCTGTTCATCAACCATTAATTTCTGACGTCTTAACGCAAGTACATTAGTTCGTAACCAAGATAAATAACTTTTATAATGAAAAAATTTGTTACAGATCACTCATAGAAAAATTACGAATCAATTGCATCGAATTGTTATCCGCTCAACTTGACCAACATAAACAATTCATCGATTTAAAAAATGAGTTCCAGAAGAACCATAATTTTCTTTTTGATTATTTGATTCAAAAAAGAAACGAAAGTGTTTCTTAGTCATTTTTTAGTTTAGGACTCGGTGTGTACTGGGCAGGAGGATCGAAACTACAAAATACTTAAATCATATTATCAAAATTGCGCCATCTATTTTACGCAGTTTCTGCGTGCTCGAATAAGAGATTTAGACGTTTAAAATTTGATATTAAATATATAGGAAGCTATATTTTTGTCATCTTCTGACTTGCTTACGGTCCTCCATCAGTTATACTCTTTTCGGAGCATTAATTTAAACGACGGAACCAATGATCATTTAAAATCGACAGGTGAAGTTACCATTGCGCGTGATTTTGTACTGAAAAATGCTGACGTACCCAGCCATATTTATTATCATAGAAAGATAGACTTGCGGATGAATCAGAACTTAAATCTCTACTAGAAATATTAAAGATGGAAAATATCGACACATCCATTGAAAATGTCAAGAATAGTGGCGACAGTTTTAAAAATATTTAATTGCTAGAAATGGACATGTCTAAACTCATATCAACCGGAAAAAACTTTGGCAATCTAGCCCTTCGCCATGCAGCCAAAGGGCTTCGAATGTTGGATAACTTCATTTCCAAGGTACATTTATTTATTAAATATCAGTCAAAAAGTAAAACTGATGGAGAAGGGTCTTTGTTTGGAGGACTCTACAACCCGGATGGTAAAACATAACCTTAGATTCAGAGCTTGAAATCGACCTAGAAGCACATATGGTAGAGTTTGCCCCTAGTTTTATAAATGGAAGAAAATCTGCACGTAATATATTCAATTATCCTTAGAAATTGTAAACGAAATAAAAATCAAGTTGTATTATTTTTACCAACATAGGGATCATTTTAATCTTATGGGATATTTATACATATTTGACTTCAGCACATCCAATCATCTTAATAAATATAATAAAGTTCTTGTAAAGTTTTTTTTTTCTGATGATAGTATGTGATGCTTGATGCAACTGAAGGGTATCTTCTGGGTCAGGGATTTTGTGATCGTTACCCAATACCTATATTTGATTTACGCCAGTGCATGGCCATTAATAAATCCACATACCCACACAGTTTTGAAGTAATTTTATCTATTTAAAAGATTGTAACATCCAGCCAAAGTCTTATACTTTGCGCCTTCTCATGTGATGACAAAATCATGTGGTTACATTCAATTCAAGTTTATCAAAATGATTTATTTAGAACGCCATTCAAAAATGCTTAAATTCAGTTAAATATGTATTTTGATCATTCGCTAATAACAGAAATTGCGTGAGGTTCATATCGCCTGTCAAGGTTGCATCTTAAGTTAAATAAGAATCGGCTGATGTTTATCAGAATGCAATCGAAGTGATTTTTCTGCAACCAGGTAACGACGTCTGTGCAGATTGCCGATCCTCATGTCTGTTATTTTTCGTAATTTAAGCCCCAGAATGGGTGAATTACCATATAGGTGTGACACTATGCTCAGAATGTGCTGGAGCGCACAGACACTATGGGTCAGTTAATAACCATGTTAGGTCACTGATTCATGATCATTGGACAGATAAATGTTTTGAGGTATTACTAATTTTATTTTCCAAGCATATGCTTTCACTTGGAAATGAAAAAGTTAATCTTGTTTTGGAGGCCAATCTTAAAGACCATCAAAGGATCAGTTCTGCCTCATCCATGCAGGATCGTATTGAATTTGTTGGTCTAAAATATCAAGAAAAATCTTTCGCCAATCAATAATTTTTATATCCTTAGATAGCTTCTATTTTTTATATTATTTACCACTAACCTAGCAACATTTCCTTAATTTTCTATTCTCTTCGCCAAAATTATTCATTTTGCTAATTAGTACGCTTATAATGAATACTAGCAGATCTTATTCAAGGAGATATATGTGCATGATTGCACCATTGGTCGTTTCCAACCCGCTGTGGACTAAAATATTTTTAGATTATCTTGCTTATCAGTAATTATTATTTAAAGAAGATTCTTGAAGTAAAAATTTCACGAAAGTTCGAACTCAACTGGTCATTTTTCGACACCATTTAAATTTTCTTTTCAATTTCAAAGTATTTTCTTATGAGCAGTGCATTTACACTATTTTTTTTTATTTGTATTTCCTCTGTAACTATATGGCAGACCGTCTTTGAAAACGTAGAATGTCATTAAAAACGGCTTTATTCGGCGTGTTTTACTGTTTGTGGGATGTTAAGCAAATTCGATCAAAAGAAGCTTTAATAGTTAGTTTTTTTTCAATATCTTGATAATAACTATGATATCCTATTAATATTTGGAATCTATTTGTACTTTTTATAAGTATGACAATATTATGAGTAATCTTAAATTACATATAGTTTAAAAAGCTCTAGGAATCAGGATGTTTGCTTGTCTTATTGATTAATGATACCTTTCATCGGGGAATGACGTTTGCGCAATTCTGTGTCAAAAAATCAATAATCAAACTATTCATTTGATTTATGTTGCAAAAGAATTGCTTTATAAGATCTATTCACTTTTTTAACATTGCACATCATGATTTAGCAATTTTTTATCAAAGCAATTCTCGTTGAGCAGATATTTTTCTCATATTTCATACCATTCAATTTTTGGAAGTCTAATGA